>BCLF01000160.1:0-94387 GCA_001602275.1 Zoysia japonica | reverse complement strand
AGTTCGGGGTTCACGGGAAAGTTCGGGGTTCACGGGAAAGTTTGGGGTTCACAGAAAAGTTCAGAGTTTCCGTGGACTGGGCTATGCCCGTGCCCGAAGTGACGGACATGGGGAAAGGACTATGTCCTCAGCTCCTGGACACGTGGCAAGGACCGTGTCCAACGAGTTCGAGGTTGAGCACGCTCAAATCAAGGTTTTCATTAACCGTGTAACTCTGGGACGTGTACGGCGTGATCTAGGGTCCATTGGTCAGGGACCTGGACTGTGGGCATGATCTAGCCGATGTGGAGCGGGCAGAACATGCATGGGGCATGCTGGCAGCGCTCTCAATGTGCACCAGGCATGCACCGAACTTGCCGACGCGTTCCCGAAGACTCCGCTATGATTCCCATGCCGAGAACTTGTGTTCTGGACTCCCTGTGATCTAGCCTAACTGTTGACGGGGTTGTGCTTTGGTGAAAACCGACATGGCGGTTGGAAGGTAAGAGGGGTGAGCGCGTACCGAACGCGCTCTAGGCGCGTCCCGGCTCCTTTGGGCGTGCTAGGGCGCGACTGTGCGCACCGCATGTTCCCAGCATTGCAGGGCAAGAGGCCGCGCAACACCTATCTAGGTGGATTCCCTGGGACTAAGCGAAGATGGTGACGCGCGTGGGTTCACCGGCAGATCGCGGCGTGACGGCCGACAACGTGGAGCGGCGACGCGCGGCGGGGGTGCTCGCGGGGAGGCCGGCTGCGGCCTCTGTAAGCTCTGCCGCGACTATGGTAGGCTTTAGCTCAGCAACGGGAAGCTTCATACATGAGTAATTGGCAATTGGTGGCCGGACCTAGTTGAACGCCGGTGATGGCGAGTGGCGGCGGGATTTAGGGAAATTCGAAATTGGCTGTGGTGAGGCAGAATTTCAGGCGAGGGAGAGGGCCCTAACCTTGTGTGCGATGTGGCGCAGCGTGGGGACGCGCAGGCGTGGTGTGGGAATGATTTTAGAGTCGGTGGAAGGTGCTGGCATAACCACGCCGGGAGCTCAATCGTGCGGCGATTTTGTCGGCTTCCCGAGCGCTCCACGGCTACGTGGCACCGTTGCCTCAGTGGCTAGGGTCAGCGGTGCCAGCGCGGCCTCCGCGCTTCAGGGCGGCACGTCGGCTGTCACATCCCAAATCTCAAGTTAAGGAAAAAGAGAGTTTTAAAATTTTTTCTTTCCTCGACAATCTAGTTAGGCCAATTTTTACAATTTTCCTTTAAAAGGACCTAAAAATTAGAAACTAGTTATCTAGAAGTCAAATTTTTGAAACATAAAATGTGAATTGGACAAGTGTTTGAGTTTTTTTTATTCGTTTCGAATTTTGGTTTTTGGAGTTTGAATTTTTCCCAAAAGCCTTAGCACCAAATTCAATTACCTAGAATAGGAAATTATGATAGGATTTAAGGAGGGAAAATTTTGATTTTCTTTTTAGTGGGCCGAAACCTCTCCCCAGGCCGGCCCATTTTCCCTTCTTCCTTCTTTCCTTCGGCCCGGTCGGTGCCCCTGTCTTCTTCCTCAGCGCGTTACGCGCGCTGGTCGACGGGAGCCGGCCGACTCCAGCTGGCTATGCCGGTGATCTCGCGCTAGGAAGGGCGGAGCCGTACACTGCTGTCCTCTCTGACCCGCAGCGCTGCGTGAAGGGGAAATGGAGTCATTGGCGACCCGGAGAGCGGCGACCTCTGTCATGACGCGTTGAATGCAGAGCGCGGACTGCCGACATGCCGACCGGCGCAGTCATCCCGTTGGCTGCACGTCGAACCGCCACGATTCTCGGCCCAGCCACGCAGCTGCTCAGGAAATTCAAAAACGGCCGCCTCGACCGCGCCTGGACAACGTCCCACCCGAGCCGCGCCAAGGTTCGCCGCCCCGCCTATAAGAGGCTTTCTCGACCGCGCCCGCGCATCTCCTTCGCTCCACCGCACCCCAGCGCACCCTCACTGCTCTCTCCTCGCCAGGAAAACGTCTTCTCCGCACCAATTTCGTCGCGTTCTCCGAATTCGGCTGCCTCCACCCCTCTCCGGTGAGCACCACCTTCCCGGCCGCCGTCTTCCAATTCCTCGCACTGGTAGCACCACAAGCCCCCTAGGAAGCTAACCGGGCAAGAGAGAAGGGTAACCGTAACGCCGTTTGGCTGGTCCACGTGAGCCTCCGCCGCGCGCCGTGCCACCACGTCGCCGGCCGCTTTGCCGTGATGTTCCGACGAGATCATACGCGTCATAATCGTCGTGAAGCTGCGGAGAAGCTCCTCGGACTGGTGCTGCGCAGCCTCTAGCTCTGCAGCGCCGGGAACGCGATGTGCGCTCGGCTGTGCCGGAATGCGCCCAGGAACGCTGGAGCGCGTCCAGAATGCGTCCGGAGCGCGCCCTGGTTGCCGCGTTCTGGCCATCTGGCAACCACCGAACCCGTCGCATCACTTGCACCATGTCGTACCCGTTATTAGGAGAGTAGAACGCTACCTCTTGGCGTCTAGTTCCCTACAGTGTAGCCAGGAACGTGCGAAGGAAACCGGAGTTCACCGGGGACGCGTCCAGAGCGCGTCCATGACTTCCGGAGCACGTTCTGACACCGCCACTCGAGTAAATAATATTTGAGGTCCAAGTCTCTGACCTGTGGGCCGTGAACCCCGAACTTCCCGTGAACCTCGAATTTCTGTGATCCCCGAACTTTCCCGTGAACCCCGGACCTTCCGTGATCCCCGGACTTTCTGTGAACCCCGAACTTTCCCGTGAACCCCGACTTTTTGTGATCCCCAAACTTTCCGTGAACCTCGAACTTTCTGTGATCCCCGAACTTTCCGTGAACCCCGAACTTTCCAAAAAACCCTGAACTTTCCGTGAACCCCGAACTTTCCCGGGAACCCCGAACTCTCCGAAAACCCCGAACTTCCCGTGAACCCCGAACTTTCCCGAAACCCGGAACTTTCACGTGTCCACGGAAACCCCGGTCTTTCACGTGTCCACGAAAACCCCAAACTTTCACCACAACCCATGGGTCCACAGGAAAATCCCCGATTTCGGGCACCTGAGTGCCAAGAGGGCATGGACACAGGCCGAACCCCGTGTCCAGACAGATTTTTCTGCAGTTCGTCATAGCACATTGCCGCTGTCCTTACCGCCACATCTTAACTCCAATCATCACAACCAATATACCATTGGAACCCACATCATAAGCCCTACCATCCTAGCCAATTCAAACTCCATAACTTGTTTGATGTTTGTTTTTCTAGTTTCTTGGTTGTTCTTTGGTAGTCTTTTTGTAACTACTGCTTGTAGCAGAAGAAGAAGAAGTTGAAGCCGCCCAAGAACCCGAAGAGCCTGAAGAACCCGAGCCTAAAGCGGACATCAAAGAAGCAACTGAAGGCAACTCCTAACCCATCTTAAGCCCATTGAACCCATGTTTTATTTACCGCGCCGATAGACAGCGATGCTAGCCTACTTTGGGAATGTGTTAAACATTGTGTAGTTTAATACCTACTTGATCTCGGGTATTTATATTTATGTCAGTAACTTGCTGTATAAATATAGATATTTCCATTGTCACGGTATTGACATGCTACTGTTCGGGCGTCCTACGATTAGACTTTATTCATTGCCTTGATGCGTGAGTGGGTGTAGCGACCCGTGTTTTGAAAATTGCGTGGCTATGTGCCTAGGGCCGGCACGAGAGTGCTTGCGCCCAATATAATACTTGCTGATTACCATTGTACTCACTCCTTCCGTTGTTGCTACTTTTGCTCAGAAGACGAGGATGACGAAGAAGATGCTGACTATGAAGAGTAGAAGTCTCGTCCGCCGTCAAGTTGCCTGTGGAGTGTGTATAGAATAGGTGTGGTTTGCCTAGAGTCGTTGTGCCGACTCATGCTTGTACTCTAGACTTGTTTGCCGAACCTTTTAGGTTTAGTGCGATGTAATAAAGTACGTGTGATAAATACCACTTTGTTCTGAATGTGCGTACCAGCTACGGATCCAGGGAATGGTACAGGTGGCACCTAGACGCTCCTTTCTGAAAAGGGGGTCTCACATCGGCGTCCGGTCTTCAAAGCGTGACGACAAGGGCCACCGCTTCTCCCGGTCGTCAACGCCGTCACCCTCATGTGTGCAGCGCGGCGGGGTTAGGTTGACGGCGACGAGCAACGTCGTCGTTGCTTTCTTCGACGCGGGGACGCCGACGCGGCTGGGTGGAGCTGGCCCTCCCTGTCGGCCTGTGCGCGAGGCGTTCTGTGCCGAGGAGGAAGACGACAGGGGGAAAAAATGAAAACACAGCTGGGCCGGAGGGATGGAAAACGGGATGCAGGCGGGGCCGGAGGAGAGAAAAAAAAGGAAGTGTGCCGGCCTGGGAAAAGAGTTTTCGGCCCAATAGAAGATTTCGAATTCCCTCCTTTTTTTCCAATTCTATGTGGATTCTAGATTGAATTTAGGGTTAAGATTTTTGGGAAAAAATTCAAACTCCAAAAACCAAAATTCGAAACGAAAAAGAAGAGCTCAAACACTTGTCTAATTCACATTTTATGTTTCAAAATTTTGACTTCTAGATAACTACTTTCTAATTTTTAGTCTCTTTTAAAGGAAAATTTTAAAATTGGCCTAACTGGATTTGCCAAGGAAACAAAAATTTTAAAACTCTCCTTTGTTTTCTTAACTTGAGATTTGGGATGTGACACTCCACTCCGTCCGCATCGCTTGGCACGGACACCGGCGCGCGCTGCCACGCGCCGCTCACGCTCTGGCACTCCGCCACGTACCCGTAGACATGCTCCCTGTCTGGAGTCGCAACTCCTCCTTTCCCCGACAGACCACGAGCACCACGGCGCACCCTGCTCCCGGAGCGCTCCCCGCTGGCCGTCGCCTCTTGCCCGGCCGTCGCCGGAATCCGTCTCCTCCGGTGAGCCTTTCCCTCCGAACGCCGTGCGCGCCACCTACCAGGCTTCCCCTTCCCCCGAGCCTCACCAATTCCAACAAAATTCGTCCGAGCCAGGGCCCTCGCCGTGCGCCACCGCTACGGGCCGCGCCCCCTCCGTGGCCGGCAACCAGCTGCCTCTCTGGCGCCACGGGGCTCGCCACGAGCTTCAGCGACCCCTCCACCACTGGGGCACGCCAATTTGGGTGGCACCACACCGGAGCCATGCCCATGCCGAAGGCCGCCTTCGAGCTCCGCCCGCCTCTGTCGCCGGCCTCCTGTGGCGCCTTTCCTCCACATCTGAGGCCACGACAAGCCTCACGGCACCGCCCTACCTCTCCTGCGCCCGGTCCCATGCCTCCCCAGCGCCGCTGTCGACCTAGCGCCGTGGGCTGCCGCGGCGCGCCGCCTGTTCACCATCGCCGGTGCGCTGCCATGCCTTCCCAGCTCCCCAAGCGTGCCAAAAGAAGCACTGCACTACCCTCTCACTCCCCGCAGCAAGCCTGACCATCATCGCCTTGGAATCAAGCTCCGATTTCTGTTTCCCGAATCTCCAGCCACTACCGTTTGTCACCTCAGTGCCGTTGAAATTCTGGCCACCCGATGAACCTCTCCAACTCCGAGCTATACATGCATCACCACTACGAGCTCGTCCACCATCTGGGCACTCCAGTTTTGCCGGTGGTCACAGGAACTGTGCCCCTTCTGAAGCACGCCGTCGTGCGCCGCACTCCTCTGTCGCTGGCTCAGTGCCGCGGCTCTCAGGCCAAGTCGTGCCCGTCAGAAGATCCCCCGTGCCACTCTAATGCTTCGCTGCCTGGGCCTCGAGGTCCTCCGGCCATCCGCTGCCTGGTGGCCGCTGCGGCTTACGGCCAATGCGTGGACCGGCTCTGGCCGCACCGTCCACAGAACGTGGACACGGTTCTTCCGTGAGGAGCAGGCCACCCGATCCAGTAGAAGTCCATTTCCCAGAAAAGCCCTCATGCTTCTTTGATATCAATATTTAACTCAAGTCCCTGCTGGTCCTTCAATTATTTCAGATTAGTCCCTACCATTTTACACGGAGGACCCTGAACATTTCAATGTCCACCGAGCGGTGAACAGGGGCCACAGCTTCAACCCAGCCGCATGGTAAAGCCTTTTGCAGAAAGCCCCCTGATCTCCTGTTTATTGGCACATTAGTCCTATTCATTTTTACATCAAGACCCCGGTTCATTTCTGGTATTACACAAACACCCATGCATACACACACACCCCCCCTGAGGGTTGGACACGGTAGTCGGCACGTGTCCCTGATACGGTAACCGGCTGATCCGTTCACATGTGTCCTGGAGCTCAGACACGGTCACCTTCCTGTGACCTCGAATCGAGCTTGGGCACAGTCACGATCCCGTGACCCCGAGCTGGGTCACCACTGGACCCGGAGCTCGTGTCCACGAACTTGGACACGGTCACGCTTACGTGACCCCTAGTCGGGTCACTACCGGACTCGGAGCACGTGTCCACAGGGATGGACACAGCATTGGCCACATATCCACAAACACAGACATAGACATGTGTCCACGTGTCCACAGACATGTCACAATTTCACGTGTCCACGTGTCCACGGACACGTCATAGTTTTCACATGTCCACGGGCACGTCACAGTTTTCCCGTGTCCACGTGTCCACGGGCACGTCATAGTTCTCCCGTGTCCACATGTCCACGGACACGTCACAGTTTTCACGTGTCCACATGTCCACGGACACGTTACAATTTTCTCTTGTCCATGTGTCCCCGGACACGATCACAGTTCTCCCATGTCCACGTGTCCATAGACATGATCACAGCCCACGTGTCCTCGTGTCCACGGACACGATCACAGCTCACATGTTCACGTGTCCACGAACACGTAACAGAACTCTGTGTCCACGGAGAAATCCCCGATTCTGGACACCCATGTGTCCAGGGGCCGTGGACACAAGCCGGGCCACATGTCCATGGAGAATTCCCTGATTCTGGGCACCCATGTGTCCAGGGGCCGTGGACACAGATCGAATCACGTGTCCACGGGATTTTTCTGGATTCTGGACACGTATGTGTCCAGGGGCCATGGACACAGGCTGTCACATCCCAAAATTTGAATCAAATTTAAAATGGAGTTTACAAAACTTTTCTCGTATGAACCTAGTTTAGGCCTCTTTAACCTTCTTTAAAAGAGGAAACTAAAATAGAGCAACATAGCAAAAAGGGAAATTTCAAAAATTTAAAATTTAGTTTGTCAAGTGTTTGATTTTGCTGACTTCTCGCTTGTGTCTTTCGGAATTTTTCGTTGCTACTCTTTGGAGTTTGGAAATTACCAAATCTTGACCCAAATTGGAAAAAAAAATAGAAAAATCCCTGTGGGCCAAAACCCCCCCTCGGTCGGCCCACTTCCTTTCCCTTCCTCCGCCAGCCCAGCTTGACCGCACCTCCTTCTTCCTCGACACCCACAGGGCAGAGCGTGAGCGACACTTGGACGCTCTGGCCGTGGGCACGTTGCCGTCAAGCCCTGTCCGTCGCACCCCGCCTTGAACTCGTCGCCGCCGTTAGCCAGCTAGAACGCCGGCAGCGTCCCATCGGCAGTGAAAGCGCGGCGGCTTGAATGCGCTCGCCGACCGGGCGCTGGACGTTGTGGCGCCTGCCCACCGCGTCGAGGGTCATCCTAGCTGCGTCTGCGCCCGCCACGACACTAGCCAGCTGCCACCGAGACCTCCCAGCTGGACGCCGCTGTGAACTCCCCGACTTAATTCCTCACGTCGCGCTGGGCGGAGCTTCCATTGCCGCGCCGCAATATAAGGCCTCCATTGCCGCACCCGCACGACCCCAAGCTTCGCCACACGCCTACCCAGGTGAGCACTGCCTCCCCTCACCCGAACTCCGTCCCAGTTCCGCCAATTTCACCTTTTCCTCATTGCCGGCCACCGCGCGCTGTCACTGGCGTTCTCGCGATTCCGACGATCACCGGTCAATTCCTCTTGCACACAGCAGCCCCTCACCGAGCTCCACCTCGCTGTGTTGGCCGCGCCACTTGGAGACCTCCCAATCGACCCCTCCACGGGAGCCCCTGCCAGGCAGCGCGCCCTTCGCACCGCCGGCCGCCATGGCGCCGTGCCCGGCTGGGCAGCGTGGGTCACGGCACTCCCGGGGTCCCAAGACCCCCTTTTAGGGCCCTCACCTCCCTCGCCGGCAGTCATGCCCCAGCAACCCCGCGCGCCAGAGCGCGCGCCCGAGCACACCGTGCGCGCCCAGAGCACGTCGGTCACGTCGCCGTTCCGATTCCCCAGGCAACATCCTCACATCCACAACACCACCACCACGTTACCCACACTGTCGAGGACCCAATACACGAGTTCTAGGTGTAACGCTCGCCTTGGCGCACATGAGAACGCGGTGGACGCACCGGTGCGCGTCCAGTGCGTGTCCAGCGTGTCCGGGGCGCGTCCAGAGTGCACCAGCGCCTCCCGGGCGCTCGGAGAGCGTTCTGGCCGCTCCACTCACATCTCACCATATTCCCGGCCCGGGTCCTCGACCAATGGGCCACAAAACACAATTCAACCAACCCCACGGGCCCCACGACCTAGAACACGTCTGTAGTTCAGTGTCCACGGTCACGGACACGGTCACGTGTCAACGTGACCAAGTGTCCACGGTCACGGACACGGTCACGTGTCAACGTGTCCACGTGTCCACAAAAACCCCGAACTTTCACGTGTCCACGAAAACCCCGAACTTTCATGTGACCCACGGGTCCACGGGAAAATCCCCGATTTTGGACACCTGCGCCTCCAGAGGGCGTGGACACTGGCCGAACCCCGTGTCCACACAAATTTTTCTGCAATCTGTCATAGCACATTGCCGGTAACTTTGCCGCCACATCCTAACCCCAATCATCCTAACCATTATACCATTGGAATCCGCATCACGAGCCCTACATCCTAGCTTATCCAAACTCCATACCTTGTTTGGTGATTGTTTCTGTTCTTAGTTTCTTAGTTTTACTTTGGTAGTCTTATTGTAACTTTTGTAGCCGAAGAAGAGCCCGAGTACGAGGAGGGACCCGAAGAACCCGAAGACACCGCGGAAGGCAAGTCCTAACACCCCCTTGAACCACTTTGAACCTACTTTACTGCTGCATCTATAGAAACTACATGCTTACCTATGTTTAAAATATGTTAAACATTGTGTAGTATAGTACCCTATTCGATTCTAAGTATTTATATTTATGTCAGTAACTTGCTGTGAATATTATAAATACTACCTTGTTAGCCAATCGAAGACACATCCTTGTTAACCATAGAACTTTCGTTCTTTGAATACTTTCAATGAACGAAAAATGCCTTGATTAGAGAAATGCTTAGGACTTCAAATTGCGGTACCGCATACCGCCACACCTCATATCACTCTTTTGCAAATGCGTTAAGATGTGTTTGGTGGTGTGAGTAAAAGAAAATGGGTTGGGCGTAGTGGAACTAGTGTTAGGTGAAGAGGGTTAATTCTGGTCGTGGGGTGGGGCTCACTTGAGGTGATGGTGATAGGTAAGTAGGCTTCGCTGTGGTCCACCTGCCGTGGACGAGACCGCCACCCCTGCCATATAAGGACCGGTTCATTAGCGCTCGACTTAGTAATTCCCGTGCAACCACAGAACCTATACATCTTGGGCAGGACTTATTCCCGCTAGGTAGGCAGTTCCACATCGAGCCACTAGGAGGTTGAATTGACACAAGAGGCCAGGAGCAGGGCGTGAGATAACTCGCTGCCCGGCTTTCGCCCATGTAATTGCCCGCGTCATGGGATCGTAAGCCCACGGATATAGCCCCTGGTTTGGTAATACCCAGCGTAGTAGGGGACCAGGAAAAGACGTGACTGTGGTCAATCTTCACGATCCGGCTCCAAGAATGTACCGTCGCGTCATCGGGAGTGAAAACCCGACGGATAGCCCCTGGATGCGTCTTGGGTGGAATCTGTGGAAACCTATGTAGTTGTGGGGTAAGCGCTATGCAACTCCGTTGATCAGGAATAGCATAACCTGTGGGTACAGTGTACAACCTCTGCAGAGTGTAAAATCCTTTCGGATAGGCCGTTGTCACGATATTGGCATGCTAATGTTCGGGTACCCTACGATTAAATTTGCTATACAACCTTGTTGTGTGAGTGGGTGTAGGTACCTGTGTTTTAGAAATGTGTGGGCTGTGTGCCCAGGGCCGGTATGGAAGCATACTGGTGCCCAATTTAAAACTTGAGGAACTGTGGGAAGCAGTGAAAACCTTCCCCAGGTCCACTCTACTAAAATATAACTGCGTCATTTTTCCCCTCCTAATTAAAAACTCTCTTTCTGTTTGGAAGCCTAGCGTAAAAACTTGCTTTCCGCAAAATATGGACCATAAACCTTTCCTTGCTTCGCTATTGCGAATCCCCTCCTATCGACCGTTAGTACTTGCTGAGTACCTTTGTACTCACCCCTCCCCTTGCTGTTGTTTTGCTCAGAAGATGAAGATGACGAGGATGATGCCGACTATGAAGAGTAGAAGTCTCGCCCTTCGCTCAAGTTTGCCTGTGGCGTGTTGTTAGTCTTCTAGGAACGTTGGGTTTGAATAAAGTCGTTGCGTCGACTTATGTTTGTAATATAGACGTGTTTGTTGGACCATACTAGGATATGTAGTACATTGTACTAGTACGTGTAATAAATATCACTTTGTTCTTAATGTGCGTACCAACTACCGGTCCAGGGAATGCTACTAGTGACACATAGACGCTCCTTTCTAAAAAAAAAGGGGGGTCTCACACAGGCCGAGACATGTGTCCACGCAGCCTTTGCCAGTTTTCGGTCACAGACCAGCTGGCAACATCACCACGAGATTTGTCCCCTATTTCACGCCTATACACACACACCCGGCAGCTGTGGACACATGCCGGGTAGCGTGTCCACAGAGGAATTTCCTGTTTTCCATCGTGAACACCTTGTTCGCCTCACCACCGCCACACCTCAACTCCGTTTTCAGTGATTTTGACACCGTTGGAACCATTGTCTCGAGCTCCACCACATCAAGTCATTCAAACCTCAACCAACATCCGATCTTGCTGGTTTGTTTAATAGTAAGTTCTTCGCAGAGTTTAATCATTGTTTCTTCTATTGGTTTTATCGTTGTTAGTGCAAGTCTTTAATTATGATGCATTCTTCGATTTTATTATTTAGCACACATTAGTATGCATACCCATGTTAGCTATAAGTAATCGAATTTAAGGTTAGAATCATATGATTAGTAGTTAAATACAAATAGCTAAATATTAGAAAGTAAAGGATTACTTAGATAGCAGCCCATAAGCGTCCTGCCATGCATTTACTCATGCAATAGCACGCAATAGCACATGTACCACTTGCTAGTTTTAGTAGTTTAATTACACAAATTAAACTAGGTAATTAATCATTAAGCACCCACATATGTATAAATTAGATAATTAACAATAGCGCTATGCCTACACCGCACCATAGTTGACGTCATCCTTTTAATGTGCCAGTTTTGTTGTAATTGTAGAGTCAAGTAATTAGTCACTAGGAAGCATGTGCAACACATCGGCCCACGCTAGTGCACGTGCTGCCTATTTAGCATTAATGGTATAACTACAAGAATAACTCAATAGCTAATTATTAGCCACTCAGTAATTATTAAGATCACCTACATAATAGAAAGTAAATGTTGAATAGCCGCATATACATCGTACCTGCATTAGTGCAAGTAAGCGCCAGTGAACCATACTAGTTTAGCTATAAGCCTAGAATCCTATAATTAATCTCTACACACTAGAGGTTATATACTAGGAACTAGATAACTAAATGGTACACTATACACTCCACATATCCGCAACTTATGCCAATATACCTGTGCATACACTTACATGCGATGTGCATGCATGATTGTCATGCGACGTCGTATGGCCCGGGTACACGTGCACCATGGCCTAACCATGGCACCCAAACTGTGGTGTCTCCATTCGCATTGAACCTAGTATACATTCCACTAAGCCATAGCTTAATATATCAACCACTGCATCATGCATGACTTACACTAGTTTTACCTCGCGGTGTTTAATTGGTTCTTATTGGAGTTCTGAATTTTATCGATTCTTCTCGAGCTTTGTGTCTTTCGCAGTAGTCTTATTAGGCTTTCTTCGCGTAGCTAGCGCTGAGTGTAAGGAAGTGTCAAGCTTCAAGAGGAGCCAGAAGGTCAACGTGTGAAGAAAAGCACGAGAATTTGGACGTGAAGCCAGATATAGAAGACTAGAATCTTGACGAAGAAGCCTTTGACCTCAAGCTCCGAAGATTAGGAGTTTGCAGGCAAGCTCTAACCCCTTGATCATATTGAACCTATATTTTGCTAATGCTCCTATAGTGCCTATCTATACTGCTATGCATGATATTTTGATTTAAAACATTGTGTTAGTTATAATCCTACTTGATTGATTGTTTTACCGATATTAGTATCAGTTACTTGACATTAATATTAAGTAGCTTGATTACCTATTGGCAATACCCTCCTTGTTAACCATAGTTCTCTCGTCTTTAATACTTTTAAAGAACAGAAAGTTGCCTTGATTAGAAAAATGCTTAGGACCCTAATTGCGGTGCCTCGTGCCACCACACTTTACATCACTCTTTTGCAAAATGTTTTAAGACGTGTTTGGTGGTGTGAGTAAAATAAAATAGGCCGAGCATAGTGCAACTGCTGTTTGGTGAAGAGGGTTGATTCTGGTCGTGGGGTGAGGCTCACATAAGGTGATGGCGATAGGGGTATAGGCTTCAATGTAGTCCACCTGCCGTGGACGAGTCCGCCGCCCCTGCCATATAAGAACCGGTTTGTTAGCGCTCGACTTAGCAATTTTCGTGCAACCATAGAACTTGTATATTTTGGGCGGGACTTATCTCCGCTATGTAGGTTTTCCATATCGAGCCACACGGAGGTCGAAGTGACACAAGAGGCCAGGAGCAAGGCATGAGATAACTCGCTGTCCGGCTTTCGACCATGTAATTGCACGCGTCATGGGACCATAAGCCCACGGATATAACCTCTGGTTTGGTAATACCCGGTGTAGTAGGGGACCATGAAAAGATGTGACTGTGGTAAATCTTCACGATTCGGCTCCAAGAATGTACCGTCGCGTCATCGAGAGTGAAACCCCGACGGATAGCCCCTGGATGCGTCTTGGGTGGAATCTGTGGAAACCTATGTAATTGTTGGGTAAGCGTTATGTAACTCTGTTGATCAGGAGTAGCATAACCTGTGGGTACAGTGTACAACCTCCGCAGAGTGTAAAATCCTTCCGGATTGACCGTTGTCACGGTATTGGCATACTATTTGTTCGGGTACACTACGATTAGTTTTCTATGATATCCTTGGCGTGTGAGTGGGTGTAGGTGCCCGTGTTTTAGAAAGTGTCTGGATGGGATAGTGGAGGCCCTTCCAGTTAAAATTTGGGAACTGGCGAGAATGGTTTGGGCTCCCCCAGGTCCAACCTACTAAAATATAAACAACAAATGTTTTCACTCCCCTTTAAAAATCTTCTGTAGTGAACCCTGCATAAAAAATGGCTTATCGCAAAAATTGAACTCTGTAGCCTCATCTTTACTACAACCAAATGTGCATCTAAACATATACCTTTGCCTAGTGTTAGAGTTTGCTGAGTACCGTATGTACTCACTCGTTTGTATTTGTGGTTTTAGACAAAGAGGACCGCGTAGGTGACGACGTGCTGGATTTTCGTTCTGCTTCCGAAGTCTGCTTGTGGATGTGGGCTTTGGTGTTCCGCTGCTTGCTTCACTTTTGGCTGGTCGATCGGTGTTAGATCATAGAGATTCTCACCACGTGCCGCTAAAAGTTCTGTCTCAAGTATCATTTTTTTAAGTATACTTTTGATATATATTCTGTTGTGTTGTGCATATCAGGTACTGATCCAGGGACTAATACGTGTATCATAGGGTATTTCGAAAACGGGGTGCCACAAATTTCAACCATAAAGACATATTTTGTTCATTTGGGTTTCGTAGGTGACAAAAATGGAGTGGAGTATTAGTCTGTAATACATTCACTTCATTATCTTGTACTCCCTCTGGTTTTAAATTATTGACACTGTTGACTTCTAATATCAACTTTGATCATTCGTCTTATTAAAAAAATTTATTCAAATGTGTAAAATTTTGTTATTATTTGATTTATCATTAGTGGATTTTAAATCACGACTAATAATTTTATACATTGGAACAAATTTTTTGAATAAGACAAATAGTCAAAGTTGATGTTAAAAGTCAATGGTGTCAATAATTTAAAACCAGAGAGAGTACATCGCTACTCTCTCCGTCTCAAAATAACTTTATGTTTGGGTTTAGTCAAATCTAACTTTAATTAATAATTTATATTGATATAATTAACTTTAATAATATATGGTGCTTGTATAAATCCATCATAAGGAATATTTTCATAATATATATTTATATATTATTAAAGTTGATTAAACTTATAGAATTATTGGCTTTGACCAAACCTAGATGGAAGTTATTTTGGAGCAGTTGTAGTATCTGCAAATCAAAGTGTGAAGAATGAACATAGGAGTATCACGCATTGCAAGCAAACTATTAATATACTACTATTACACAAAAAAGAATTAATATTATCTAAAGAAAGAGAACTCAGCGCCCAAGAGTGAATATATGATAATGCATTGTTTTATTATTTCGTTATTGTTACATCATGCATTTTGAAGTAACACAAAAGAAAAAAGAAACTAAAGGGTAGCTCACTCTACATCATCAGTTACATTACTTAGACGTGGATATGTACCCGGCCGGCCAGCCGGTGTCAAATAAAAGTAAAAGTTTTCAACAAATGACAAACTTCACACAAATTCAATTATAAACCAAGAGAATTTCGTAAGCCTCAAAATAAACCAACGCATGCATCTGGGGGATCGGAGGAAATGATTTATTAGTTGACGAGGTAGCACTTCCTCCTGATCTCTCCCTGTGCACCGGTGAGCACGTCGACGGTGCTCATCTTGACCATGGATTCGGCAAAGTCCTGGAAGAACTCCTGGACGAAGAGTCCGGTGGCCTGGCGGTGGACGTAGGCTCTGGTGACGGGGTTGGCGAGGAGCTCGGAGTCGGAGTGGAAGAGTCCCCGGCGCTTGGCCACCAGCCGGTAGTAGCTGGCATCGAAGCTGAGGAAGCTGCCGGGGTCCATCTCTGACAGCGTGGTGTTGTCAGCGAGGCTCCGGCACCTGGACTTGAGGCGCGCCAGGTACGCCTTGTCAAGCGCCGGGTCGACATCGGCGTCGTTGTTGGTGCCGGTGAAGTTGTAGAGGCGGTTGCTGAAGAGGTTGCAGTGCGCGGTGCCCAGCGTGTGGCCGCCGGAGAGGACGACGAGGTCCTTGACGCCGAGGCCCTTGGCGGCGAACATTTGGACGAGGCGGGTGAAGTTGGCGGTGGGCGGGGGGAGCTGGTTGGTCTCGTTGGCGATGGAGACGCGGCCGTCACGGCGGCCCAATAGAACGGGCCACGAGGGGCCTTTCGCCAGAACGACGGCGTCGCGCGCCATGAGAGCCAGGATGTCGGCGCAGGAGACGGTGCCTGGGCACGCCGCCTCCAGACGCTCCTTGATCCTCTGCACGGAGCCGAAGCCACGGAGGGTCAGGTTCGGCGTCGCGTCCTTCTCCGCTGTGTTGCTGTCCGTCGAGTCCAGAAGAACAGAGCCGTCGCAGCCCTGCGCACGGACACCATTGTTGATTTACGTACTGCATTTACTCTCGATCGAGGCTGCCCGTGAGTTATAGTGATGCAAAAAGCACGTACCCTGACGAAGCAGTCATGGAAGTGGAGTCGCAGCAGAGGACCGGCCAGCGACGGCGCCTCCTTGAGAATCTTCATCATCTCCTCTCGGACGATCGCTTCCACGTGCGGACACGTCTTGCTGTAGAAATCCATGTCCAGCCCTCCAGCAGCCATGGCGCCAGAGGCAGCCACGGCCGAGACCAGCACCATGATCAATGCCACCATCCTGTTTCTTCGCAAAGAGCTCCACGCCATGTTATCAACCTCAATCGGTTGCACGCACAAGCAGATCTCTGGTTGCCAGGTGGAGGTGGACAAGATCAGAGAATGGAGTTGCTCCGCTTGGATGGATTGAATGAAGACGGTATGGGGAGGCCACTGCTTATATAGCTTCTACGTACAGACGAATTAGCACAGCCAACCAACGATTAGACCACTAATGAGTTTTTAATTGCGTTGAATGGTTGTAAGAAGTCATACATGTCCTTTTCCTTGATTGATATTCTATGACCTTCCCATTCGATCCTCCAGTTTAGTAGTAGTTAATATATTCGTGTATCATTGATTAGGACGTTTGCTGCTATGTTTCGCACAGTAATGTGATGATTGAATCATGAATCTCTCAACTTACTGAAACTTTGTTAATCGTTACTACGGTAGTATCGTTGCAAAGAACATAGAGAAGGATTAATACTCTTGCGTGGTCAGAGCAGCTAGCCGTGAGCCTGACTTGTACCAGCTCACCATGTGATGTGTTGTGCTGAAAGGAGCAAAGGCAAATGGTTCAATGGTCCCTGCTGTTGCTGCTGATGACTGCACGCTTTGAGCTGTGCCATCTTACTCTATCCCAATCAGTGTATCATCGATCGACTACGGGCAGGCCCAGGAATATTAGGAAGGACAACGATTCAACTCACTGATTAATAGATTGGTGTTTGTTGGAAACCTGAAATGATTGTCACTTTACAGGGAATATGAGGTTTTCATGCACCTTGTAAACTACTGATAATTATAATGCGGTGGTTCTTTAGCTGCAGAAGCAGAGCAACAAACACAAGGCTTTTGGTAGCACACTGGTGATCCAGATGTGATGCTTCCATCCTACTCCAAGCAAAGAAAGCTAGGTCCAATTAAGCAAACAGCAAACAGCAGGGCTAGTGTGTGTGTGTGTGTGTGTGTTGCAAATTATATGTCTGCAAGTAACCTGCATCATTTTCAGTTAAATTAGAACTCGTAGTAGCTGCAAGCCTGATACTACTTGGTCAGAAATAAATTTGATTTTGCTCGTCTCCATTAGAGAGAGCTAGAGGTAGCCTGCAGCACAAGGCATGTTTATCCAGGAAATGCGACTTTCTCCAGCGCACGAGGCGTGCAGTAAGGTTTTGGAGGTCCGTTCGGTGGCGAGCTGCAGTCTTAGGAGATTTTTTTCAAGAAAAGAAACGTACACTGGCAAGCAGAGCAATGTTTGGTGGTGCTGGCATTGCGTGGCGAAGGATCAGGAGGATTCAGGCAGGCAGAGGCACGCATGCATGCCAAGATCAGAGAAGATTCAGGGGCGGTGGTTGGCCGTGCCATCGGTCATCAGAGCTGTATGTGGCCGGCCGTAGCTTCAAAGGTAACGAACGAGCCAATAGTTCTGTTGTAAATAAATACTACTACTCATCCCAGGATTCTGTTGCTTCCAAGGCAACGAATTGATACGGATGCAGATGCAGCCAGCAAGACTGACACGTTCATGTTCATCTTTGAAGAAACAGCAGGCACCAGGTCGCTGTTGTGTTGGTTGCTCGACCGATGTTTACGTCCAGTTCCACGGATTCAGGCTTCGTGCCTGTTTCACTCTCTGCTTTTTACCGGCCAAGAGCCCAAGAGTAGAGTAGGTGTTACTGCATGATCGACTCCGTTATTTTCATTTCCACCACTCACCCATGTCAGTATCATCCGTTCTTTCCAACAGAACTATGCATCCCTGTAGTCTCTAGCTAGCTTTTCATTAGATAGTGGAGGCTACCTAAGCTACTGGAGTAGATCAGTGCAGGAGTACTATTTTGTGCGCTACATTTGGGAAAAATAAGCAACAGCATAATAATAGTACTCTTTCTATTCACAAATATAAGTCATTCTAGCATTTAAAATTTGTTCCACAATATATATCCTTCTCACTTTTCAATACATCTCTCTCTCTCTTTCTAATACACTTTCTTTCTTCCCAATAAATCTATGTCTCTATCTCTTTTCTCCTCATTTTCTGTTTACCATACTTTTTCACTTTTCTTTACTCTCATGTGCAGAGCTAGAACGACATATAAAAAGTGAACGAGGGACTAGTAAGTAGGAATTCTCCTCCAAGTGAAGATGAAAATTGTACAAACAACTGAATGAAGCCAGGAGACAGAAGAATCAAATTCAGAATAAGCTGCAATGCAAATCTCTTTAAACATAGACGACTTTCTCTATGCTGGTTAGCTAGTGACCATTCTAGCTTATAAGAGGCTGACTGATTACCAATCTTCGTTCTCCCATAAAGCTGGCATAACTGCTCAATCATTGAAAGAGCTTTTCCTTTTGCGAGTATAGCAGTAGTAGATCAAACAGTGGCCATGCATGCATGCTTGGTGTAACTATACATACAAATTGACTACTGTACAAATCAACAAGGGAGCACTTAGGAAGTGATGAGTGGTTGTTGATGCAACAAAATTAAGGATGCTCTTGCATAGTCTTCAGTGCAAGTCTTGCTTTGCATCACACTAACAATAGTGGGCCAATATACATTACCTACCTTACCTTCCTGAACAAAACGTTACATACTAGTACACACTATCCTCTCAAAAAAAAAAGAAAAAGTACACACCAAATAATAATGGCCTAGTAGGAGTATTTGTTTCCGTCGCGGGCCTGAAACTAAACTATCGGGCCAATAATTTTGTCAGGCCTACTTAGTGATGGATAATTCTAGGACCCCAAGCGCAATAGAATAGATGGGCCTCTCTCTATCGATCAAATATTTTCTTCTACCCAGTCTACTACTACATCATATAACATAAAATTTTCAGTTGACGCCGAAGGTACAACAGAGAGTGAGACGCAGACGATGGTCAGGACTTACTCCACGACTTTGTGGAATACATCAAGGTACCCTCTTTGTAGTCAATTCAATCTAATGTTGCATGCTAGCTTAGGTGAAATATGTAGATCATCCACTATGTGATATTAGTGATGAAAGCAAAACTCTTCAAATTTTGTAGTCAGGACTATGTAATTCAAGAGTTTCTATGCTTATTCAGGTAATAGACAACTTTTACTATCAAATGTGACAAAAAAAGAGGTAAACCGAAAAAGAACTTTGTGATGAACATTATCGCTCACTGTCACATTCATCTATTTTATATTGAACTCTGTCAAATTTCGTATGAGAAATTATATTCCATCTCTTTGGTTTGTCAACTATGGATACTGCAGTATTGCGTTTCCATGTGTGTAACATCCCGAAATTTGGCCCAAATTAAAAATTCACTAATTACATTTTCTAACCCAAAAATGCTAACTAAATTTTTCAAAATTCAAAACTCACCTAAATTAAAACTAGTCTAACTTGAAAATTTCATAAAAAATAAAACCTTGAATTTTGGCAAGTGATTGCCTTCCTTCTTTTAGTTTATTTGCTAGGTTTATTTGAATCTTAATTGCCGGAGTTGTTTGAAATTGATTAGATTTTTGAATTCCTTTATTTAAATTCAAATTCCAGAAATTTGAAATATCTCAAAATTTTCCAAGCCGCGCCCCTTTTTTTCTTCGCGCTAGCCTGCAAATGGGCCAAGTCGCGCGCCGGCCCGCTCCCCTCTTCTTTCTTTCCCTGCGCGGCCAGCCCAACCTGTCATTGTTGCGGTTTCCACTTCCTCTCTCTTGCCACGTCACCATCCTGCCACCGCGCTGGCGCCCGCGAATCCCGGCAAATCCCGGCGGCTCGCGCGGTCTCCCCGCTGGCCCGGCGCTGTCCCGTCCTGACTTAGCCACGCCCTGCCACGCGCCGCCCTGTCAAGCCCGAAGTCCCGGCCGCACCCTGTTGCCACCTCGCTGCAGGCCACCAGAGGTCGCCGACCCGGAGCATCGCCCTCATTACCCGGTGCCCCGCGAGGCCAACTGCGCCGTGAGATAAAGTGTTCAAGTTGATCTATAATTAGTCAAATTAATTTAATGTTCAAATCGCACACAAACTCACTTCAATTAACAAGAAATCAACTCCGATAGTTCTCTGATATGCTTCTCAACATCGCCCAGAATAATTGCATATCGGTAATCAATGTTTATAACTGGAACAAAAATGAGAGCAGTAGGGTTATAGTTTTAGCTCTCAAACTTCCTACAACATAATTAAATAAGGTGCTAAGTTTTTATTTAGATTCTAAACATGATGATGAGTACTACGCAGTGAAAAATATTTTTAAAACAAACTGAGAGACAGTGTGCTCAGCTCACAAACACCACCATCACGCAAAAGACAAACAACGACTACTCCCTTTCACCGGCATCGGCAGGGAAAACATAGCCAAAAACCATCTCACCTTCACCTGCAAAACTTCAACATTACAAACATGAGCATAAAGATACTAAGCAAGACTTACTCGTGGGATGTATATCCCGACTCAAAGATCATGAAAGAGGCATTAGTAAGGATAATAATGCAATAAAGCTTATTTGTGAAAAAGCAGTAGACGTTAATAAATTTTAAGCATAAGCATAAAGTAAAACTCATGGGCAACTAATTATTAAACCCAACCACTTCTATCCTATGCGACATAGTAACGAGAGATGTGTCAACAATACATATCTCGTAACCGCATGACCCATGACTAATTATGTGCAATTATTAACTACGTTGAACAATGATAGACACCAAGCTTGGTCATGATCGAGACCGCGGCAATTCGAATCGGTTATACACCCTGCAGGGGAGTCCAACTGTACCCACATAATTTGAGGACCATCCGGCTTATGCAACTCGCGAATGTTGCATAAGAGGGCACTCATGTCAACATTTCTCTCATCCATTCCCGAACGGTTGGACAATCGACATGTCAGGGAGGACCGGTCCCGTGTCTCATGGAAGCCCAGCGGCCACTCGTGTGTGTCAGTCAAGACATGCCGTCATCGTCCAAACACCGATATGCAAATGAGATATTCGGCTTGTCTTACCATTATATTCGACATGTGGTATGAACAAAAAGTGCTAAGGCCAACACTAACAACGACTGGTCCTTAACTAACACAGACAGGGCTACCGCACATAGGACTCCTCTCCTGTTGTCAACTTATACTTCGCTGTCCGATCTCAATTTTCATCATCCTCGGGTTTAAACCAACTATACTAGTAACAAGGTAAATAAAGATTCTATACTCGCGAAAAGGTGGTGACCTTCCACCAATTCGACTTCTACGGATCTAAGCACAGCTAAGCAGACACACCGTAATTAAAATAACATCCTACCCAATTCTAGGACATAGCAAGGAGGGGGAACCACCAAAACTACCATATCTAACTTATCCTATTGCCCGACAAATGCAATAACCATACACTAATTCATTTTATGAATTATATAAAAACAGGGATCAATATGCATGACGCTTGCCTTGCGATGTTGAAGTCTCAGCGAAATTATCCACAGGTGCTTCACCCTCTGGAGCACCCACGTCACTCTCGAGTACATTGTTCACTAAACAATGAAACAACGACGGTATGAATATACATGCTATGCAATGCCATGACAATAATGCATACAGCAAATCAATTTTATTTGTTGAGTTAATATATGAGAGATTTAAGTGTGCTGGTAATTACAAAAATACTAAATTGATTATTTTATTTATAACCTTTTCTATTACCAGAGGGAGTGGATACTAAATTTTAAGTAGTTAATCATTCTAAAACAGTAAGGTAAATAATTTGGCTAAACCTAATAGGTCAAAATATCAGTAGCGTTTAATTAACTAGCTCGAGTAATATAACCAAATCTAGTATAAATAATTTAATTACTAAAGCAGTTCACTTAATTTTAGTTAGACAAACTAATTTAATACTACTCAGTATTGTTTCTGAACTCTAACAACTTTTAATAGGTCAAGATTCAGTAAATATAATTTAGAACAAAATTTGGTTAATTATCAGCAAATATTCTAATTGCTATGAATTAATTACTAGAAAACAGAGATAAATTAATTATAAAATAATTACTGAAGAAATTGGTCTAAAACATTTTTATACTGTTCTTAAATACCCTAAGGGACATGCCTGGAAAAATTCACTAATTACTCATGCATACAAAATTAATTAGGAATTAAACATGCATATGCCATTTTCTGCAATTAATCATTATTAAAAAACAATTAATTACTGGGGTTTATTAGTTTCAATAAAAAATTCATGATTTTAGAAGTCTAACAAAGTTGGTTTCACATTTTTCCGAGCTAGTATGAATTTTCTGTGAATTTTGCAAGATTTAACGAATTTCTTAGCAACTAGAAATTAATTTCCGGAAGAGTATCAAAACTCTGCCCACACTGGGGCCACGTGGCGGCCGGCGAAGCGGGCCACACAGGTGGCCACAGGCCAACCTCATGGAGGCCACACTGGATCCGCTTGCCGCAGCAAATCCGGCCAGGCCGAGGCCTCCAGGCGTTGGCCATGGCGCCCTTCCGCCAGCGGCGGCCGGCTCGCCGGAGGAAGCTCCCAGGCGGCCGCGCGCCCGGTGCCAAGTAATAGAACGACCCCCACCACATGGAGAGCTCGCTGGAGAGGTCGTCCAGGGAAGCCGCTCACCGGACGATTGTCGGCAGCGAGGGTGGCTTTGGGTGGAGCTTCGGCGGCGTTGTGAGGGCAGAACGGTCGACAGAAATTCCAACAAAAATGTTGTCGAGCTTCACAGAGGCG
Organism: Zoysia japonica; assembly: GCA_001602275.1. Taxonomy (NCBI): domain Eukaryota; kingdom Viridiplantae; phylum Streptophyta; class Magnoliopsida; order Poales; family Poaceae; genus Zoysia; species Zoysia japonica. The sequence continues at coordinate 71,708 of BCLF01000160.1, read as the reverse complement.
GCGAGAATGCCGGCACGAAGGTTGTCGTCGAAGAAAAGGTCCGGGGGGAGTTCGGCACCGGCGGGGTCCTTCGGGTCCAACGACGGTGGCGGAGAACTCCCCAAATCCCTGCATGAATGGCGCAAATCTTGCACTGAGAACTTGGCCAGAGGTTCGGCAAGAGTGCAAGAGGTGGAGGGGCTGAGACTGAGTCTAATCAGATAGGAGCTCACCGGAGAGGGGCCAATTTGAAGGAATGGCGCCGGCAGCTCCAAAACTCGCAGATTGGGGAAAAGTTCAAAATCTTTGATGCCTGGTGCGGGGATGGAGAAGGGGAGAGTGGCAGCGCATTGGGGACGGGATGGCGCGCCTGCTCGGCGGTGGAAGAAGGGTCGGGGTCACTTGGCAACAGCGCTCCACGGCGGCCTGCCATTCAGTCGTCTCAGGGGCGCAAGAGAGAAGCAGAGAGACGCACGAGAGGCCGGGTGCGAAAGAGAAAGGAGGAGGAGGCGGACAGCTGGGCAGGGGCGCATGACGACCCTGCAATGGGGGCGCCTTGCATGCGCGCCGCGCGCGTGTTGCGCTTTCCATATGCCGAAGGAGGAAGAAGGAGAGACTGAGAGGTAGGGCCCGCAGAAGCTTCTAATTCCCGATTTTTCCGAAATTCACAGCAGCTCTCCGTTTTTCCTCAAACTCACCTTCCTGAGATCCGATGAATTTGAAATTTTACAGAACTGAAGGACTTTTTATGAGGAACAACTTTCCTTTTTTGAGCATCTTCAAATACTTAGTGGATTTAATTCTATAAAATTCAGAAATTAGCTGATTGATTAGAGGAATAAAATAATTTGTGACTCAATTTTTTGGTTTTAAAATTTCACAATTTTTTTTTATACTTTCTGAACCTTGCGATAACTTTTGAACAAGAATTTGTTTTTACATCTTCCCCTTGAAATTTTTGAACTTGCTTTCTTTGCAATATCTAAATTCAATTTAAATTTGAATATCTTGACTTCGAATATTTGAACTTTGGCTTTCAAAGTGAATTCTTGATTTGAAGGATGTGGGATGTTACACGCCACGTCGCGTCCCGGCTTTCTGAACGCGATCTGGTCACCGCCCGGACGCTCACCGTGACCGCCCCCTTTGTGTCACATCCCAAAAATCCTGATTCAAGAAAATGAGGTTTTTAAAATTTTATTTTGCGCACCTAGCTTTTTTAGGCCCTTTTTGAAAATTTTCAAAATAAAACTAAACAAGGATAATATAGCTAAATGGAAAATTTCAAAATTTAAAAATTTGAATTTGTCAAGTGTTTGATTTTCTGATTCTCTTGTTTTTCGTTTTTTGGAATTTAATTGCTTAATTTTGTGAAGTTTGGATTTTCCTAAGCCTTAGCAAATTAGTGAATTTTGGGGGAAAATCAAATTTTCTGCGCTGGGCCGATTCTTCCCCACGGGCCGGTCTGCTCCTTCGCCTGGCCCAGCCCACACGCGCACCCGCCGGCCCACTTATTTTCTTGGCTCAGCCGCGCGCCCCCCCCCCCTTCTTCCTCCTCTGGCGCCCCACCGGCAGCACCTGAGAGCCACCTGTACGGCCCCGGCTCGGCCACGCCGCGCCCAACGGCCGCTGTCGGAACGCTGTTGCAGCCAGCCGTCACCCGCCGTCGTACCGCTCGCAGGAAACCGTCGCGCACATAGTTTCGCACCTGGTTTAGCCAGCTGGAGCGTCGCCCGATGCACTTCGCCGGACGCAGTCGAGCTGACACGCCGCCTGCACGAGACCCTGTCCGGCAACGAAGCCGCACCCCTCGCAGCCGCTGCTATCTGAAGGGGACACTGTCAAACCGAATCCGTGCGTGCTCGCCCCGTCCCATCGGATTTCAATGCCGACGCATTGATGCAGCCCGCCGCTGGTCGGAATTATTGGCTGTGGCACCGCCTGAGCACATCCACGATCACGCAAGAGCCATCGCCGGTTGCCACAGGGCAAGCCAGCTGTCCCCACGCTGCCCCGACCGGGATACACCTCGATTGCGCATTTACGCCGCCCACAGAATGTGCCGGGGAAAACATCCCATTGCCCCCCAGACCATAAAAGGGTAGGGCCGCTGCGCGTGCTCCTCTTCCCCACGCCCTGCTCTGCCCAGGTCTAGCCCTCTCACCCTCGCGCTGCGTCGAATTCCCAATTTATTCTTTACCAATTCCTCTCAAATCCTGCGGCCGTTGACCAATCCGACGCTCCCTTAGCACCTTCACACCGAGATAAAGCCCGCTGATCTATCCATGATGCCAGCGTGCGCCCCATTTGGCCCCTCCATGGAAGCCGCCGCCAACCACCACACGGCTCACGCCGCCGGCCACCTTGGCACCGGCACAGGGCGAACTGAGCGCACCACAAGACTCCTAGAATCTGTGTGCGGCTCCTCGGCTGAGGGAGAGCCCTCTTATTGAGGCCTTTGCTCTCCTCGCCGGCGACGCCCCTTCCGCGCTGCTACGGCGTGCAACTGCCACCACCCCGACGCACCACCGGCTTCTGCACCGTTCCCCTTGCGTGGGGCACTCTTGAGGCTCCTCAGCCCAGCCCCCTGGCCGATGGGCAGCCGCCCGGGTGGAGTCACGCTGTGGCCACGCTGCCGCGCACCCGCCGGGCAGAGAATGCCCAGTGCGCGTTCAGCTCACACTCGCGTCGCACCGCTGTTTCGGCTCACCGACGGCCACGACGAGCACCGCACCACTACCTTAATGTTGTACGTAGAGGAGTGCTCCACACACACACGGGACAGGGCATGGCGGCGCGCGCCTGGAATGCACCGGGACGCGCCAGTGCGGGCCCGGAACACGTCCAGAACGCTGGAGCGCGCACAGAGAGCGTCCAGGACGCGCCATAGCGCGTCCGAGACGCCCAATGCGCGTCCAGGCCAGCACGCGCGCGCTGAACAGTGAGCACGGCATTGGTCCCTGACCAGAGGGCCGCGTGACACGGCGAACTGCCGCACGCTTACGCACATGCACACTCGCATTGAACCTTCGCTCGATGTGAAATCCCCGAACATGGACACGTGTCCGTGTGTCCACCTTGGACACGGCCATAAACCCGTGTCCACGGTCACGGACATGAGCACAGACACATCACAGTTCACGTGTCTACGAACATGTCACAGTTCACGTGTCCCTGGACACGTCACAGTCCACGTGTCCACGGACGTGGTCACAGTCCACGTGTCCACGAACACGTCACAGAACTTTGTGTCCACGGAGAAATCCTCGATTCTGAACACCCGTTTGTCCAGGGGTCGTGGACACAGGCCGAACCACGTGTCCACGGGATTTTTTCTGATTCTGGACATGTAGGTGTCCAGAGGCCGTGGACACATGCTGAACCATATGTCCACGCGACTTTCTGCAACACTGTCCTGGCCGCCTTGTCGGTAACTTTGCCGCCACATCCTGGCTCCGATCATCACAACAAATATACCATTGGAATCCTTATCGCAAGCACTACCATTTCAGACCATCCAAACTCCATGTTTTTGTTCAGTTTCTATTTTATTTGCATATTTTGTAGCTTTTTTTAGTAGGCTTATAGTTGTTTGTTGTTTGTAGCCGAAGAAGAGCCTGAAGAAGGAGAGCCCGAGGAGCCCGATTACGAGAAAGAGCTTGAGGACGCCGCTGAAGGCAAGTCCTAACAACCCCCTTGAACCACATTCAACCCATGTTTTACTGCTGCACCTATAGAGCCTAATGCTTGCTTATTTTATAAACTGTGTTAAAACGTTGTGTAGCTTAATACCTACTTGATTCTAGGTATTTATATTAATATCAGTTACTTGTTGTAGTTAATATAATTTATCACCTTGTTAGCCGTTGGCGACGCACCCTTGTTAACCATAGGCCTCTCGTCTTTAAATACTTTTAAAGAACAGAGAGTTGCCTTTTTTAAGTAGAATGCTTAGGACCCCATTTGTGGTGTCTCGCACCACTACACCATACACTATTTATTTACAAAATGCGTTAAACTGTGTTTGGTGGTGTGTGTAAATAAAATGGGATGGGATTAATGCAACTGGTGCTAGGTGAAGATGAGTGATTCTAGTCGTGGGGTGGGGCTCACAAGAGGTGATGGTGACAGGTCTATAGTCTTCGGTGTGGTCCACCTGCCGTGGATGAGTTCGCCACTCTTGCCATATAAAGACTAGCAATTTTGTGCAACCACAAAACCTGTACATATTGGGCAGAACTTATCCCCGCTGTGTTGGTATTCCACATCGAACCACTAGGAGGTCGGCGGGACATAAGGGGACAGGAGAAGGGCGTGAGATAACTTGCTGCCTAGCTTTCGACTATGTAATTGCTCGCGTCATGGGACCGTAAGCCCACGGATATAGCCCCTGGTTTGGTAATACCCGACGTAGTAGGGGACCAGGAAAAGACGTGACTGTGGTAAATCTTCACGATCCGGCTCCGAAAATGTACTGTTGCGTCATCGGGAGGGTGATACCCCGACGGATAGCCCATGTGTACATATTGGTTGGAATCTGTGGAAGCCTATGTAGTAGTGGGGTAAGCATTAAGCAACTCTGTTGATCACGAGTAGCATAACCTGTGGGTATAGTCTACAATCTTTGCAGAATGTAAAAATCCTTTCGAATAGGCCGTTGTCACGGTTTTAGCATGTTATTGATCGACTACCATACGATTAGTTTTTCATACTGTCCTTGGAGTGTGAGTGGGCGTAGACGCCCGTATTTTGGAATGTGTTGGCTGTGCGCCGAGGGCCTGCATGGATGCATGCTAGTGCCCGACTAAAATCTGAGAACTGTTAGAAGGAGAGAAAGCCTTCCTCAGGTCCACCCTACTAAAAGATGATAAAAAATGGTTTTCCATTTTGTTCAAAAGCTTTTCCATTAGGAAACCCCTGCATAAAATCTTGCTTTCCGCAAAACGTAAACCCTAAGCCTCTCCTTGCTTCGTCTTTCACACACCTTACCCCTCCATACCGTTAGGGCTTGCTGAGTACTTTTTGTATTCACCCCATCCCTTGCTGTTGTTGTTCAGAGGACGAAGATGACGAGGATGACGCCGACTATGAAGATTAGAAGTCTCGCCCTTGTTGCTTGTGGTGGTATGCTAGTAGTTATCGAGTAGGTGTGATGCTTGAATAAGAGTCGTTGTGCCAACTTGATGAATGTAATATAAGCTATGTTTGTTAGACCTTTTTGAAGTCTTGTAGTACGTTGAACCTGTATGTGTAATAATATCACTTTGTTCTTGATGTGCGTACCAACTACCGGTCCAGGGAATGGTACAGGAGGCACAAGGATTCTCCTTCCTGGAAGGGGGTCTTACAGAGTGGTATCAGAGCCATACTTGACCATAGGACGAGACCTTAGGATGCGACACGTGACAGCATACGGTTAGGACGATACATTTTCCTTGTAAAATTACATTCTAGTGAGACTCATACCCACACGCTCTTATATTGCTTGCGTACCTTTTATATTATGTTGTTTACTTGTCTACTATAGTTCACTGACCTTTTGTTTACCGTCTCTTTGCAGATGGCCTCTGGAGGGTGGACTCCCCCTGGACCCGAGGGGAGCAGGGTCGACGGGTTTCCCCCAATCCTCGCTCGTACGCTCTCTCGGTTCGGGTACACTATACCCGTGTCGTACCGCTAGAGGAGCCTGGAGTCCAGCTAGTACACCCTGTTTGAGGTGAAGACCTGCCTCGTGGCGTACTCGCTGCCGACGTGGATGATGCTGACCACCAGCCCCAGCTACGACTCTGCCCTACAGGCAGCAGCCCGTGAGGCCCTACTCCACGTGTGCACGGTGAACCTCGACTTTACCGGAGCCACACCGGTGCGTTACTTTCCGGTGCTCGTCACCGACAACCCGACGTGGGTGCACTGTTTGGGCAAACTTGGAGGCTCCACCAGGACAATGGAGGACCCCACGCTAGTGGAGATGGCGCAGTACGTGATAGCGCAGCACCGTCTCCGCGAGGAGCTCCGAGGTCAGTGGATAGCGCAGTCCCTCCATGCTTTCACTGCCGAGGGACAATTCACAGTCTTGCAGGAGCAGCTCGAGACGGCCCACTCTCAGCAAGACGCGGTCCAGACGCTCCTCGACGCTGCACTGACGCAGCGTGATGAGGCCCAGGGGCAGCGTGACGCGCTTCAGCTGCAGCTCAGCAACACGCAGGGGCAGCGCGACACGGCGCTGTTTCAGCTCAGCATAGCCCGTGCCGCTCTCACCACTGCCCGGGCACTAGAGGAGAGCCTGAAGAAGGCTCTCTCCGACCAGCACGCGGCGCACCAGCAGGAGTTGGAGACACTGCGGCGTCAGCTGCAGTCCTCCTACCCTCCTACTCTCAGCACGGCGAGGACGAGTGTACCTGGGGTTGCTGCGTCGCTGAGGGGGACACTCCGTGACACTCCCGCGTCTGAGGAGAGTGCTCCTGCTCGGCAGGGAGCTCGCACCAAGACCACGCCCTGCAAGCGTGGTCTAGTGCGCCTCTCCGACGGGAGGCCGACAGTGCCACCCCAAGCCCCAGTGCTGGACCAGCACACTCGCGATGCCATCTACACGCGAGTGGCACAGCTACCACGCCTCGAGGACGGCGATGGTGGCAGCCGTGGAAAGTACCTCTCCCGCGCCCTTAGCTCGGGCGACAGCACCCCCCACGACGACATCGACGAGCCCATGGAGGAGGAGGCCATGCCCGACTTCAGCGTGGAGATCGTCGGGACCACCCCAAGCCGCACGCAGGCTTCCCACGGTGCTAGCACCACAACCGTGGAGGTCAAGCCTGCAGTCAATACGGGACTGCCGCAGCCCCGCGGCGACGCTCAGTAGGACGACTTCGCTGCTGGATGCCGGCCTAGGAAGGATGCCGGCAAGGGAGTTCGAGCAGCCGTAGCTACTAGGGGATAGCAACTCTTTTGTACCTACTAGTGTAGCAGGGGGAGACCTACCGTTGTAGCGGTAGATGACGTTGTCTTTGGCAACGGTTTCTGACTTGTAAAAAGAAAGACTCCCGTGCTGTAACCACGTAGTTGTATGTCCCCGGAACCTCAGTTATGACCTAGTACCTTTGTAATATAACTATGGTTGTGTGCTATGTTCGTTTTGCTTCTTTTCGTTGTTTGATTGTGTGTATGTTGTGCTGTTTTTATAAACTTGAAAAAATTGTAAATCACTCCTGATAGCACACTTGTTTACTAGCACCTAACCCCACTGGTTTACTGTTTTTCTTTGGCAGGATGGCACCAAAGAAATCAGCTCGCATTCAAGATCGCCAGGCTCGTGAGCGCAACCTCAACGACACAACAATGATGAGCTGGTTGCGCGCACCATGAAAGCGAAAGCGGTCAAGAGAGGAGGGGCGCCCTCTAACCCGTGCCGCTCCGAAGCACCTGTTCCCAGTGCACTGCGTCAAGCCTGTGAAGATGAGGCTCAGTCTAGTCACCACGGTGAGAACGTGGTGGCTCGTTCTGCTCCAGCAGCTGCTGGAGCTGCTGCTGGCGCCAGTGCTCGAAGAGCCGCAAGAGCCCCATCTCGGGCCATGATTGTTGATGGAGCTCCAGTGGAAGCAGAAGAACTCCCTTTACCGCCTGCCACCCTCGCTGACGTGATGGCGACACAGACCCAATTGCTATTCACGCTGGCACAGGGTTTGGGACAGCGAGGAGGTCCGAACTCGCAAAGCCGAATGTCGGAGTTCATGCGACTTCGGCCCCCTACCTTCAACAACACCGAAGATGAGCTGCTTGCAGCCGATGATTGGTTGCGAGACATCAACAAGAAGCTCGACATCATTGCCGCAAACGACCACGAAAGGGTGATGCTTGTTGCACACCAACTGTTTGGAGCAGTCGGCGAGTGGTGGGACAATTACCGAGAAGCCACCACTGACCCTACCGCCATAACCTAGAATGAATTCCAGCAAGCATTCCAAGCTTATCACATCTTGGCTGGTACGATGAAAATGAAAGCCCATGAGTTTCGAGCATTGAAGCAAGGAGCCATGACGGTAAACCAATACATCAAGAAGTTCATGAAGTTGGCCCGCTATGCCCCAGGAGAGGTGGACCCCGACCAGAAGAAGCAAGATCACTTTCTGGATGGACCGAGTCACATTATGCAAGCACAGCTCGTGACTCATACCTTTCCGGACTTCAACACTATGATGAACAAGACCATACTACTAGAGAAAGCCCGTGCTGGACTAGACGGGGACAGAAAGCGCAAGTTCCAGGCAAAGAAGTCTTCGCAGATTGAGAAGAGACAACGGCCAAGGTTTGAGAAATTACAAAAGCAGTCGTACCCTCCGACCATGCAGTACCACACCATGCCCGCTCAGCAGCCACAGCAGTCTGCACCATCAGTCCACCAGCCTCTGCCTCCAACCGCACCACGCGCTAACCCAAGTGTGCGTCAAGCCTCAAATGCGTTGAGGACGTGCTTCAACTGCCACAGCCCAAGACATCTGGTAGCGAATTGCCCCCTGAACCAGCAGCTTGCGGCAGCTCCTGCTTACTCCCGGACGAGGCCTGCAGCATTCGAAGCTTCTCGTGGTGCACCTAGGACGGATGCACCTACTCGGAGGATGCCGCAGTATGGACATGGACGGGTGAACCACGTCCACGCCGAAACCGCAGAGGAAGCACCCGAGGTGGTACTTGGTGAGTACCTCATCCACTCCACTCTTGCAATTGTTTTATTCGATTTCGGCGCTTCGCATTCTTTCGCTTCTTCAAGGTTTTGCGAAAAAGGGAAAACTGCCTATGGTCTTACTTAGGACTCCCATGTTGATTAAATCTCCGAGAGCCATTATGAAATGCTGCTTGGGTTGCATAGGAGTTAAAATCCATTTAAGTGGGTAGAGTTCACAGCAGATTTGATAGTTCTCTAGTCTGAGTGAATTGATGTCATACTGGGTATGGATTAGTTGAGGCGCCATAAAGAAGTTATATATTGCTCAGAGCGCATTATGACAGCCATCAATCACAAGGGTGTTTTTGTGACATGTCAACCAAAAGATCAAAAAGTCGGGCCCCTAGTATTCAGCGCAGAAGCCACTCCCCTAGAAGAGGTACCCGCAGTAAGGGATTATGCTGATGTCTTTCCGGAAGAGCTACCGAGAATGCCGTCGGACCGAGACATCCAATTTCTTATCGACTTGGTCCCCGGTGCGATACCGATAGCTAAAAGACCATATCGGATGGCCGCTGATGAATTGGCTGAGTTGAAAGAACAGTTAGCGGAATTGCAGGAGAAGAGATTTATTCGCCCAAGTGCGTCACCATGGGGTGCACCAGTACTGTTCATGAAAAAAAGAATGGCAGCTTAAGAATGTGCATTGACTATTGTTCTCTGAGTGAGGTCACCATAAAAAATAAGTACCCACTTCTCAGAATAGATGATCTCTTTGATCAGCTGAAGGGAGCCAAGTACTTCTCAAAAATTGACTTGAGATCAGGGTACTACCAATTGAAGATCAGGGAGAGTGATATCAAAAAGACCGCGTTTGTCACTCGATACGTTTGTGGTCGTATTCATCGATGATATACTCATCTACTCCCAAAGCGAGCATGAGCATGAAGCCCATCTAAGAGTTGTACTGGGAAGACTAAGGGAACATAGGTTGTATGCAAAGTATAGTAAATGCGAGTTTTGGCTGCAAGAAGTTGCCTTCCTGGGACATATTGAGACCACAGACGAGATAAGGGTTGACCCTGCCAAAGTAGAGGCTGTTATGAAATGGAAACATCCCACCAATGCCGCAGAGGTCAGAAGCTTTCTTGGGTTAGCAGGTTACTACTGTAGATTCATCGAAGGTTTCTCCAAAATTGCAAAACCGATGACTGAGCTAACCAAGAAGGATAAGAAGTTCGTGTGGACCAAAAAATGCGAACACAGCTTCCAAGCCTTGAAAACATTACTCACCTCAGCCCCAGTGCTCATACTACCCGATATCTACCAAGATTTTTTTGGTTTACTGTGATGCTTTCTGACAAGGATTGGGATGTGTCCTAATGCAAGAGGACCGAGGAGCGGCATATGCATCTCGACAACTGAAGAAGCGTGAGGAAAATTACCCAACTCATGATCTAGAACTTGCAGCAGTAGTCTATGCTTTGAAAATATGGAGACACTACCTGATTGAAAATAAGTGCCGGATATATACGCATCACCAGAGCTTGAAGTATATCTTCACAAAACCCGAGTTAAATCTGAGGCAGAGAAGGTGGTTGGAATTGATAAAAGATTATGACCTAGAAGTGCAGTATCACCCGGGAAAAGCTAATGTTGTGGCTGATGCTCTAAGCCGCAAAGGGAAACCCTAAGGCGACGAAGGGTTGACCAGCAATCTGGAGTTGCTCCAAGAGATAAACTATCTGAACCTGCACGTAGCCACAGCGGACAGCCTTCACACCTTAGCGGTACAGCTGACCCTCGATATCGAAATCCAACTGGCTCAAGCAAGAGATCCCTGGTTCCAAAAGATAAAAGAACTCACAAAGTCAGATAAGGCCGCGAGATTTCGAATCGACGAGCAGGGGACCGTCTGGCACCAAGACCGGATTTGTATACCCAACTCGAGGAGACTCAAGCAACTCATAATGAGAGAGGCTCATGAGTCAGCCTACTCCATTCACCCTGGTACAACCAAGATGTACCTAGATCTGAAGCAGAGGTACTGGTGGCCAGCTATGAAAAGAGACATTGCTAGATATGTGGCACACTGCGACATATGCAAGAGAGTTAAAGACGAACATCAGAAGCCAACCAGATTGCTCCAACCACTGAAAATTCCCATGTGGAAGTGGGATGAAATTTCGATAGATTTCATTCAAGGTCTACCTCGAACCAAGAAGGGAAATGATTCGATATGGGTGATAGTTGATCGCTTCACCAAAGTGGCCCATTTCATACCAGTGAGAATAGTTTATAAGGGCGATAAACTAACACAGCTGTACGTGGACAATATTTTGAAACTGCATGGGGTTCCTTCGAGGATAGTGTCCGACAGAGGCTCCTAGTTCACATCTCACTTCTGGAAGAGCCTACACGACCTCTTAGGAATTCAGTTGGATTTCAGCTCGGCATACCATCTACAAACGGACGGGCAAATGGAACGAGTGAACCAAATCTTGGAAGACATGTTCCGAGCCTGTGTGTTGACTTACAGGAAGGATTGGGAGTGCAGCCTAGCGTTCGCTGAGTTCTCGTATAACAATAGCTATCAAGCTAGCATTCAGGTGGCACCGTTTGAAGGCCTTTATGGTCGCAAGTGTCATACCCACTACTATGGTCGGAAGTTGTAGAACGATCACTCTTTGGGCCGGCCATAATCAGGGATGCTGAAGAGCAAGTCGCCGAGATCAGGGACAAGATTAAGACAGCGCAAAGCCGACAGAAGAGTTATGCTGATAACTGAAGACGCGAATTGTCCTTTGACAAGGGAGATTTTGTGTATCTCAAGGTGTCCCCGATTTGAGGCACTCGAAGATTTCAGATACGTGGTAAACTGCCACCGAGATATATAGGACCGTATTGGATCCTTGCGAAAGTGGTCGTCGTGGCTTACCGTTTAGACCTCCTGGCAGAGCTATCCGATATTCACCTAGTGTTCCACGTTTTGTAGCTTAAGAAATGTTTGAAAGTGCCAGAACAGCAGGTAGCTGTTGACGAATTGGACTTGCAGCCTGATCTGAGGTATCAAGAGACCCCCAATCCATATTTTGGATGTGACCACCCGATAGACTCAACGTAAAGCCATCAAATTCTGTTGAGTACAGTGGAGTAACCACACCGAGGCGGAAGCCACTTGGGAACGAGAGGACGATCTCAAGAAAGAATTTCCTCAATTCTTCGAAGAGAACCGCCCAAATTTTGAGGACGAGATTCTATTTAAGTGAGGTAGGTCTGTCACATCTCAAAAATCCTGAATCAAGAAAATGAGGTTTTTAAATTTTATTTTGCGCACCTAGCTTTTCTAGGCCCTTTTTGAAAAGTTTCAAAATAAAACTAAACTAGGATAATATAGCTAAATGGAAAATTTCAAAATTTAAAAATTTGAACTTGTCAAGTGTTTGATTTTCTGGTTCTCTTGTTTTCTGTTTTTTAGAATTTAATTGCTTGATTTTGTGAAGTTTGAATTTTCCTAAGCCTTAGCAAATTAGTGAATTTTGAGGGAAAATCAAATTTCCCGCGCTGGGCCGATTCTTCCCCACTGGGCCGGTCTGCACCTTCCCCTGGCCCAGCCCACACGCGCACCCGCCGGCCCACTTATTTTCTTGCCTCAACCGCGCGCACCCCCCCCCCCCCCCTCCTCCTCTGGCGCCCCACCGGCAGCACCTGAGCGCCCCCTGTACGGCGCCGGCCCGGCCACGCCTCGCCTGACGGCCGCTGTTGGAACGCCGTTGCCGTCAGCCGTCACCTGCTGTCGTACCGCTCGCAGGAAACCGCCGCGCACATAGTTTCGCACCTGATTTGGCCAGCTGGACGCGTCGCTCAGCCATGGCATGATGCTAGTGGAATTCGAATGTGCCTCATAGACGACAGCGGCGCCCACCTTGTTCATGCAGAGGATCCTACACTCGTTGCAGCCGGAGCTCAAACGCGAGAAGTATTCCACATTGGAACTGCTCCACTTAGTCGTGGCGGGCGGCAGTTCTGGCGATCTGTCTAGCATCGGCCGCTCATCCCCAGCAACAGCCGCAGCAGCAGTGTTGTCCTGTGCTTCTGCTAGGAGCGGCACCACTCACCCGTCGGATCTTGACTGATGAAAGAGATGCTTACCGACATCCAGGCGGTGCAGCGAGTATACACCGGTCTTGTAGTTCTCAGCCATGACATTCATGAACCGCCGGATCATCCTCTCTTCCAAGACCCCGTTCTCGATCAATGTGAGCCTAATCCAGACTCCTCCCTATAGCCTGAATGGTCTAATATCTTCTGTGCTTTGTGCAACCTGATTGATACTCAAAACAAAATGAAAAAAAATACAGCTTTTGAGAGAGTCAGATTAAACGGTAGATAAAGGAAGGGGAGTACATGGATGGTATCCCAAGGAGGATTATCTTCGTACAGGAGGGACACCCGGTTTGGAGAAATTGACCTGCTGACGACAGAACTGGAGCGGACGGGGGGCGGCGGCGGCGATCGGGACAGTCATGCCATTGCCGAATGTTCAATCATGTATTTGGGCCATGGGCCGCACTGTCAGAGTTCACCGCAGCGTGAACGCCGCCGATGAGCAGACAACCGCGTGCACAATTCAGAGGAACTCATAGAGATTGTGGTAGCTGCGAATGGCAACGTTTATTCTGGTTAATTGCTGAATATAAAGACTCAAAGCATGATCCTTTCTACGGCCGTTGCAGTGTGCGACATGCTCGCGATCCGAGCATGCCACGCCTGGCGCCACGACGCGCTCCCTGGCTTCGTCATGGCGCAAGACTCGGACACTCAGCTCCGCACGAACGCAGCGTGCGTCAAGCTCTGACCTGGACAACTAACTAGACAACACTAATTCAACTACTTAGCGCACAAGTTTATTCTGACAAATCTCCGCCTAAACAGACACTCCAATTCTCCCTCGCATCTCCTGAAACTTGACGCGAGCAAGCGCTTTAGTCAGGATGTCAGCGAGCTGATCATTTGTTCCAACGAACTCAACCTTGATCCTTCCCTCCGCTGCGCATTCCCGGATGAAGTGATAACGAGTCCTTATGTGTTTACTTCACCCATGATGAACTGGATTTTTAATCAGATCAATCGCCGCCTTGTTGTCCATTTTTACCACAGCAGCTCCAACCTGCGTCCCGATTATCTCTGACAGCAAGCCTGATAGCCAAATTGCTTGACATGCTGCTGCAGACGATGCCATATATTCAGATTCACATGATGATAGTGCTACTGACTTTTGTTTCTGAGATTGCCAAGTGACTGGGCTTTGTCATAGATAAAACAGCACACCTGTAGTGCTTCTGCTATCATCTGTATCCCCGGCCAGATCACTGTTGCTGTATCCGATTCCGATCAGCTGCAGACCCTCTGCTTCTCCTTTCTTGTATGTAATCCCAAACTCCCGTGTACCAGCAATGTAACGGAGTATATGTTTCACAGCAGCTTGATGATCTTCTCTTGGATCTTCCATGAAGCGACTCACAAAGGTTACAGAGAATGCCAAATCAGGACGTGTATGAATCAAGTACCTGAGTGCTCCGACTATACTTCGGTACTCTGTTCCATCCACCTTCCTTTCTGGACTCGACTTCGTCAGCTTCAACCTGGACTCCATTGGTGTGTGGCAGGGGTTGCACTCTGCCATCCCCGTCCGTTCCAACAAGCGCTGAGCATACGCAGATTGCCAAATGGAAATACAGTTAGCAGTCTGCCATACCTCAATTCCCAGGTAGTAGGTGAGCAATCCCAAATCGCTCATGCGAAATCGTTGGCGCATCTCCTCCTTAAACTTGCTGATGTCCTCATCCAGAGCTCCCACTATCAGCAGGTCATCCACATACACGCCGATCACCAGGGGCCTGCTGGCCATGCATCTGGTGTAGACGGCGTGTTTGTGGTCACTGCGAACAAAACCAAGAGAATCAAGAGAGTTGTGCAGCTGTGTATACCATGCGCGTGGCGCTTGTCGCAAGCCATAAAGTGCCTTCCTCAGTCGCAGGACCTGGCCATCTTCTCCAATTGAGAATCCCGGTGGCTGCTGCACATAAACTTCTTCAATCAAGACTCCATTCAGGAACGCAGATTTCACATCCATGTGATGCACACTCCAGCCTTCATGTGCTGCTGCTGCAAGAATCAATCGAATTGACTCCATCCTAGCCACTGGCGCAAAGACTTCTTCAAAATTGATTCCTTACTTCTGCACAAACCCCTTTGCAACGAGCCTGGCCTTGTGCTTCACAAAGTCCCCGCGCTCGTTCTTCTTCGCTTTGAATACCCACTTGAGTCCGATCGCCCTGTGCCCTGTAGGTAAATCAGTTGCCACCCAAGTATCATTCTCTTCAATTGAGCGCAGTTCTTCAATCAAAGCTGTGCGCCAATTCCGATCTTGCTCAGCTTCAGAGAATCTAGCAGGTTCTTCTGCGCTCACCACATGTGCTTCCTGTAGCACCAAGCGTTGCGCCAATCCTGGTACAGCAGATGGTCCCAGGATATTATCGATCCTACGGAACTGCACTTGTACCCCTTCATCGTGATCTGCATCAAGATCAGGTTCGACGCTTGGTGGTGAAGCCAGTTCTGGAGTTGGTGGCGGTGCTTGTTCTTCAGGGACCTGCGGAACAGGGGACGGTGTCGCGCTTCCTGCAGATTGTTCAGTAGCCGTCGAAGTGGTGTCGGTGGAGATGATGTACTCGACGACGAACGGCTCACCACCATGTGAGCTTTGATCACCATCATCTTCATTGTCCCAATCCCACTGGGCGCGCTCGTCGAACATGACGTCCCTGGAGATGTGGACTTGCCGTGTCCGCGGATCATAGGCCCGGTAAGCCTTTGACCCAGGCTCATATCCGATAAACACCATCTTCCTTCCCCGATCATCCAGCTTCTTGAGGTGAGGTGCTGTGTTCTTGACGTAGATGATGCACCCAAAAGTCCGGAGATGATGCACTACAGGTTTCCTCCCGTTCCAAGCTTCATACGGCGTCACTCCCTCGACGCTCTTCATTGGTGACCTGTTCAACAAGTAGACAGCAGTGACAACGGCCTCACCCCAAAAATATCCTGGCAAGTTCTTGGCCTTCATAATGCTACGAGCTGCTGCCATCACTGTTTGATTTCTCCTCTCTACCACACCATTTTGTTGTTGCGAGTAGGCTGCAGTCAGTTGCCTTCTAACTCCTGATTCAGCACAATACCTGGAGAATTCAGTAGAAGTGAACTCCCCCCCCCCCCTCTATCTGTTCGAAAGCAGGACAGCTTCCTCCCTGATCTTCCTTCTGCCTCGGCTTGGATTTGCTTGATAGCTGTTGGTGCGCAATCCTTCGACGACAGCAATGCAATCCACATGAACCTGCTGAAGTCATCCACGAGAAGCAAGAATAACTTCTTACCACTTGGCGTAGCTAGAGTGATTGGTCCACAGAGATCTCCATGCACCAACTCAAGCGGCCTCTTGGTCCTGTACTCCGCCTTCTCCGAGAATGGGGTTCGCCACTGCTTCCCAGCCATACAACCTTCACAAAGTTGATCAACATGTATGATCTGCGGCAAGCCTCTTAGCATCCCTTCCCTGGCCAGCTTCCTCATCGCCGCAAATCCCAGATGGCCAAGGCGTGCGTGCCAGCGCCACGCCTCCTCATCGCCTCGCGCCATCAGACACACGGGGCGTGCCAATCTTGCTTCCAGCACATAAAGACGGTTTGATCCCCGCGCAACGGTGATAAACAACCGCTGCTCCGGGTCCCTGATCTGCATCACTCCGCCTCCGGTTGTGGTTCAGTAGCCGAGTTCATCGAGCTGGCCGATACTGATGATATTGGTTCTGAGTTTGGGAATGAAATATACACCACAGAAAGCAATGTGCTCACCCGATTTGCTGCTGAACAGCACCGTGCCACTCCCTTCAATCCGCATTACTGATCCATCCGCCGGTGTCCAGATCAGAGAATACGGAACGGACACCGGTCATGTGATTCGTAGCTCCCGTGTCCACCACCCAGCGAGTACCTTCATCTTCCCCTTCTCTTTCTTCTTCAAGATTGGTTACGGCCTTCTCCTCCACATGGATCTCCTCCGCAGATGTCGCCGCAACGAAGCTCTCTGCTTGTGCTGGTGGCGGGGACACTGTTGGGGCGGAAATTGAATCCGCGCCGCGCTCGATTTCAACCATCATCAGCGACGCCTCCTCCTCCCTTGCAACATGGGTCTGGGCCTCCTTCTTGGGCTTGGACCGGCAATTCCTGGCCCAATGGCCGGCTTTACCACAGCTGCGACAGATGTCGCCCGGAGCGGCCCGACGTGGTTCATTCCCGCCACCAGCGCGCCCCTTTCCTCTGCCACGGTTTCTACCGCATCCGCCGCGCCTGCCATCGCTGGATCCTCCTTGCTCACGCAGCTTGAGGCGCGCAATCCATTCCTCTTCGGTCAGTAGCAGTTGCCTGCCATCGGCGGCGCCCGCCACCTTCTTCTTCCGCTCCTCTACTGCACGCAGACGTCCAGTAGCCTCCTCGATCGAGATCGCGCTCAGATCGAGCAGCGTTTCGATCGAAATTGCCACTTGCTCCAGTGGCTCCGGGACGGAGTGTAGTAACTTTTTGACAACTTCCTTCTCGGGAACGTCCTCACCAAGAATGCGAAACTGATTCGCGATCGTGGTGAGACGAAGTGCGAAGTCTTCAACATTCTCACCGGGTTTGAACGAGAGATCACCGAACTCCCGACGCAGCTTCGCAGCATTAGCCTCCTTCACCCGGTCGTCGCCGACTCGAACTACCCTGATTGCGTCCCACGCCTCCTTAGCAGTCTCCTTGACGGCGAGGCCTGCCTGCATCTCCAACGGGACGGCGCGGTGCAGAGCGGACAGCGCGCTGCAATCTTTCTGGTAAGTGCCGGCGCCGGACTTGATGACCTCCCATAGTCCGGCCGCCTGCAAATTCATCATCATCACCAACGACCACTCCGTGTAGCCTGAGCGCGTGAGGATAGGGTACACTACGGAGCTCGCCGCCTTCTCAATCACCCGCTCGACGATATTCTCCCACCCATCTCCTCGTCGATGAGGACGGCGAGGCGGCGGAAACAGCGAGTCGTGGCGATGTCTCGGCGGAGGCAAGCCTCCTCCTTGCTGGCGACCCGGCACAGACATGGATCCCACGAAGCGTAACGGCTCTGATGCCATTTGTCAGAGTTCACCGCAGCGTGAATACCGCCGATGAGCAGACAACTGCGTGCACAATTCAGAGGAACTCAGAGAGATTGTGGTAGCTGCGAATGGCAACGTTTATTCTGGTTAATTGCGGAATATAAAGACTCAAAGAACGACCCTTTCTACGGCCGTTGCAGTGCGCGACATGCACGCGATCCGAGCATGCCGTGCCTTGCGCCACGACGCGCTCCCTGGCTTCGTCATGGCGCAAGACTCGGACACTCAGCTCCGCACGAACGCAGCGTGCGTCAAGCTCTGACCTGGACAACTAACTAGACAACGGCTAATTCAACTACTTAGCGCCCAAGTTTATTCTGACACGCACAGCTAACAACAATTTCTGGCTTTCGTGGGCCGGACAGACAACACAAACCCTTTCTTTCATTGCAAGCACGACTTCCAGATTTTGCCTTATTACCCCCGTTACTAATAACAAAGCCATGTTTGTTTCCCTCCTTACATTATA
The DNA here is from genome assembly GCA_001602275.1 of Zoysia japonica. Taxonomy (NCBI): domain Eukaryota; kingdom Viridiplantae; phylum Streptophyta; class Magnoliopsida; order Poales; family Poaceae; genus Zoysia; species Zoysia japonica. The sequence continues at coordinate 53,354 of BCLF01000160.1, read as the reverse complement.
TTATCCAGATTATAATTTAGACAAGGAGGGTATTAGTGTGAATTTTTCCAAACTTGGTATGGGTAGTGAGTCTTTTGTACTCCTTCCGTCCCAGCTCAAATTACGTTTTACGGTTTGAACTCTGTCCCAAAGAAATTGACGCTCTCACGTTTTTTATCTCTGGTGATAGAAGTGGGCCTGTTCAAGTTTCGTATCTCAGATACTTCAATAAAGCATAAAAATGAGTATGATGATGAGTTTGTCTCAGGTGAACATATACTGCAAATTCGCTTCAGATAAAAGGTTTGGACAACAGTTGTTCAGAGATCTGAAAGTCACTGAGAATGATCTGAAAGAAGCAATTTCCACTCTACATGGAAGCCAGTGAATCACAAATCAGAGAATGTATTCTTCCCCCTTTATAAGTACTTGGTCCTTTTGCCTGAGCTTCTGTAATTTCTATTTCTCTTCAATGTTTATAATTTCTTACTTCCTTATTTTCTCTTGACACACGAAATTGGCATCGAGGCAAAACCGGAAGGTCCGGTGCGCCAAACCGGAAGTTCCGGTTTCAGTAGCCTCACTATGGCCAAAAAAATGGTTAAGTCCTCACCAGAGTGTCCGGCATATCACCGGAGTATCCGGCAAGCCTTTTCTGAAACCGATGCTCTTCGGCCACCGGAGTGTCCGGCAGTTGGCCGGAGGGTACAAAACCGGAAGTTCTAGTATGTCACACCGAAAGTTCCAATTTTGGTAGGCTCACCAGGAGCAAAATTGTCTACATCAATGATAACTCTGATTATTTCACAAGTTTAGTGTTTAGACATAGTTTCAGGTTACAGATGGGAATTTTAACCAACTTGCATAGAAGAAACCAAGAAGTGATTAAAAATGTAAGAAGATGAAGCCCAATCCTGGTTTGAAAGTTCCAAGATGTAGCCCTCGTTGGGACGATCGAAAATGATATATGGACCTCCCGTGCCTACCTCAACTCCAGTTAGCACAAGAAACTTATCTTCGACAACTTCCCAATCATCGTCAAAACCAGCTGACTGATCCCTTGTGCAGCGATTTTTAACTACAAAGGCTTTAGTGATGCAAAATTTAAAGGCGCCAAGGTCGATGAGTTGGGTGCTTGTTGACGTCCCCTATTCCTCTGATACATTGTGCATCACGTATCAGTCTCTGCATCAGTACTGATACGCACCAACACATCAAAATATATATCAAAAAGCATACTTCGGATAGGAGAATATACCTGATACCGAACCTTTAGCGGCAACTTGGTGAGAATTAAAATATCCATCACCAGTTGACCAGCTAAAGGTGAAGCAAACAGCGAAAAATAAGACTCAACTCCACGAGCAAACTTGGGAAGCAGAACAAAACCCAGCACATCGTCGTCTTCTACGAATCTTCTCTGTCTAAAACCACAACAGTAAACGGGTGAGTACATAAAGTACTCAGCAAACCCTAACAGTAAGTAGGGATATATAAAGATGCATATTTGGTTGTAGCAAAGAGGAGGCTATGAGGTTTTCTTTTGCCAAAAAGTCAGTTTTATGCAAGGTTCACTACAAGAACTTTGCAACGAGAGACAGAACACTTGTTGTCCATATTTTAGTAGGTTGGTCCTGTAAGAGATGTTCATCGATCTCATCAGTACCCAAGTTTTAGTCGGACCTTCCAGCACGATGCCATAACAGCCCCGACACACAGCCTAGATTTCTAAAACACGGGCACCTACACCCACTCACAGCATCAAGGAGATTTCAAGACTAATCAAAGTGAGCCTAAGCTGTAGTGTGTCAATACCATGATAACGACCATTTCGAATAGATTATACACTCTGCAGAGGTTGTACACTGTACCCACAGGTTATACTCCTCTTAATCAACAAAGTTACATAACGCTCACTCCAGCACACACTAAGGTATCCACAAAGTCCACCTCAAGATGCAAACAGAGGCCATCTATTGGCGTTCCCGACAACGCGATAGCACATTCCCGTAGCCAGATCGTGGGTTTAAGACATATCGTCTACTCCTTAGACCCCACACACAGACGGGTAATTATAGAAACCAAGGGGCTATACCTGTGGGTAATACGATCCCATGACGCGGGCTATTGCTGTAATCGAAGACCGGACCGTGAGTATCTCACGTCTGCTCCTGCGACTTGTGTACCACCCGACCACTTTAGGGGCCAATGTGGATAACCAAAGGGGTGGAGTAAGTCTCTCCCAAGAAAATGGGTTCTGTGGTTGCACGAAATCACTACGTTGAGATCTAATGAACCAATTCTTATATGGCAGGGGCGGCGCTCGTCCACGACAGGTGGACCAGTCTGAAGCTTAACACCCATCACAACACATAGCACCAGGAGCCCGCCCCACGACCAAAAACAATATCTCTTCCTATCACCTAGCACCAATTTGCACTATCACCCATCCCACTTTATTTTACTCACATCACCAAACTCATTTTAACACATTTCATAAATGATTGGTGTATGATGTGGCGATGCACTGCATTGCATAAGAGTTCCTAAGCAATCTAATATCAAGGCAACTTTTCGTTCGTTAAAAGAATTTAACAAAGGAAGTCGTATGGTTAACAAGGGGCTGTTGTCAACGAGTAACAAGGTAGTATTCATATTTAATGAGAACAAGTAACTGACATTAATATAAATACGTAACAACAAGTAAGTTATTAACTACACAATGTTTTAACATATATTAGAGTAAATATGAAAGCATTTAAGTCATATGGGTGCGCAATCAAAACATAGGATTAATATGATCAAGGGGTTAGAGCTTGCCTGCAAATCTTTAATCTTCAGAACTTGTCTTCTCGATAATCTTCAATTCCGAGTCTTAAATTGTTGGCTTGATGCTGAAGTCTTCATGCTTTTTCTCGAACTCAGCGTTGTCTACACGACAGAATACGCCTAATAAAACTACTGTAAAAGAAACAAAGCTCAAGAAGAATCGATAAGATCCTATAAACTAAGAAGAAGAACCGATTAAACTCGAAGAAGAAAAACCAACTATGAGAGTGCATGCATGACATGGTGGATTGTCTAATCTTAACTTAGAATTAGTTACTATAGGTTAGCAGTTTAGCTTTATTTTAGTTAATTACAATTTAGTGTTTGAGGGATGTAGTGAGTGTGCAGTACGTGTCCCCCTAATACAGATTTGTGAACAAGTATCCGTATGGGTAAGGCACACGCACTTGCTAGTGATTTGTGTATGCACTAGATTGTCATCATGCGTGTGACTATCAGCAATTAACAATTAATTACTAACTTCTATCTCTTATAATTAGACTACCAAAGCTAGTACATGACACATTTACTAATGTGTGTAGATGCAAGGTAAGATGCCTATATGTGCTACTTAATACTTTATTTTAATGTAATATGCATGAAACCTTTCGTGATTAAAGATCAATCACTTTATTTCCTAATTTGTGGCCGCTTCCTAGTGATAGATATCAATTTACTGGATTCCACGTTTATAATTAATTTACTACATTCAGTAGGTTTTTCCGCCCTAATGTATGTTATGAACTTAACGAGATGCGTCCTAATCATGGTATGCTTAAATAAAATATGTGATAAATACCATACATTTAATTAGATGCATTCTAAAATACCCTTATTTAGTTTATAACTAAATGGATGAATGTGTAGTGACCAGAGATTATATACTTAATTTCCTAATATGTAGTTGTTTCCTATTGATTAATGGCCAGCTACCCAATTCTTGAGTTCATGATTAAATTAGTAAATCCAACGTGTGGCACAGGTAATGAGGCTTGGCAAAGTGTGTAAGTGTGCTATTTATTAATCACTCAATTCTCTACAAGTGTGCATGGACTAGTATTTAGCAACTAATTATTTAGTTTTATTTTTTTTACAAATAGATTACCAAAGCTAATGCGTGTCATTTGTCCTAGTGCATATGAATGCAAGGTAATGGACTTATATATGCTATCTAAATATTTACTTTATTTAATTATATATAATAAGCATGGTTTTAATCTATTATAACTAAAGGTTAATTACTTTTTTTGTAATATGCGATTGCTTTTTACTAATTAATGACTAGCTATTAATTCTACATTAATAATTAAGTTATTACCCTAAGTCGATGACTTCACTACGGGTGCAGTGGAGGCATAGCGTCATTATTAATAATCTAATTTGTACTTATGTGTGTGGGTCATCCTAAGTGTTTATTGATTAATTACCTAATTTAATTTAGATAATTAAGAGGCTAAGGCTAACAAGTGGTACTTGTACTAATTACTAAATTATAGACATCAAGTGGCATAGGTGCTAGTGTATGCTAATATGGAATTAGATGCATCAGTGTGCCCTCAATAATTATTTAATTATCTAATTGCATGTGATGTTACGAGTAGCTAGTAATTAATTAAAAATTAATTACTTGATTTTATCTTTTTAATTAAGTTACTAGATCTGTTGTGTGATGTTGATGCTAAGGCATGTGCATACATGGTAAAATGCTTATATGAGTCATGTTTACTTACTTTCTAATATTCATATACATAGGTAATCTAGTATTTCAATAGTAGTTATATAATTTTATCTTTAAACTAATTTACATAGAGCTAATATGATCATATGCACTAGTGAACACTAATAATGGTATGCAGTCATGCTAGTAAGGTGAGGTGCTTACTATAACTAATATGAACGTACGCTTAAAATAAGTCGAGTCAAATACTTGCACTAAAACTAATAAAAGGGAACAATTTAAAGCTTCGATAAAACTTACCAAATATAAAAATCAGCATGATTGGAGATTAGCCAAGATTTGATAGTTTGATGAGGTGGTGCTCGGGACAGTGATTTCAACGGTACAAAAATCGTTGAAAACGAATTTACGGTTGGAAAGATATGGCGATTTGAGTGTGTATGGTGGCTCAGGGACCTTGTTATAATTTCAAAAATAGCCTTCAAGGAGCAGTCCTCATATTATCAAAATATCAATATGCACCTTTTGATAATTTGGAAAAGTACAGGGGTTGAGACGGAAAAAGGCAGGGGCTAATTTTGTAATAATAATATGGCCAGGGGGTTTTCTTTGGAAAGCTTTGGACTAGAATAGAAATTGGCAGAACTTTGAAGGGCTTCTTGCAAAAATTGCTTTTTACTGAAACTAGGCGCGCGCGGCTGCCTGCCTCCTTCCACAAAATTGTGGACTGGGTCCATGGTCCCGTGGACCGTGGCCTATGGCCTGTGACCGGTCCACGACCTTGCCCATGTACCTCGACGGTGCTCCGGCCAGGGAGGGGCCTGCCAGACTTGGGGAAGGAGCGGCGCAGCACGAGGGCGAGGCCGGGAAGCTGATGACGCGCTCGGCGAGGCCGAGGAGGCGCCAAGGTGAGCTGGCGGCAGAGGCCCACGGCGTGCCATGGAGGCGCACGGCATCGGGGCTCAGGAGGGCCGAAGGTGATTTGGAAATCGGTGCAGAGGGACGAGGGCGACGCAGTGGAGCTCGTCGTGGTTGTAGGCATGAAGGGTGGGCGCCATAGGAGGCCGGCGACGAGGTGGCTGTTGCCATGGGGTCACGCACGCCAGACTTCCACCGGATGGCGGTCCGCGTTGCACGCCATGGCGTGGCGGCGGCCGTGCTTGGCGGACCGACAGAGGAGGGCCGGCCGGGGTGCTCTTTTTATAGGCGAGGAGGGGCGTCGCGGCATGGGGCGGTGTAGGCGCGGCGTGGGCATGGCGTGGGCAGCGACATGGGCGCAGCACGGGCGCAGCATGGGCACGGCGTGGCCAGCGACATGGGCGGTGGTGTGGGCAGAGAGAGATCGATCGAGGAAAAGAAGGGGATGGCAGGTGGGCCCGCTAATCAGTCTGGCTTGTTACTTAAGCATTTTGGGATAAAAAAAGGAGGAGCAAACGAATTCGGATCGAGATGAAATTTTGTAGAATGGATTTATAGCAGGTGTTCTTAAACATAAATTGTTCGGGAGGCATTTCTCAAAAGAATGAGTTACAGAATTTTGAAGATGATAAACCGTTAAGAAATGTTGTCTACTGGAAGTACGGATTATTTTTTAATTATTGTCCGTTTTGCTTGAAAATCAAACTTCCGAAGCTTCAATGGGTTTGAGATTTTGTGGAGTGGTAGATTATTTTAGGATGGACAACCTTTTTTTTTTGGGCTCATCTCCGAATTGGATTTCGATTTTATTCTATAAAATTTGGAGAGCAGATAGCTGGTGAGAAGAGGATATTTTGATTTGAACAGGGCCAAATATGGTTCAAATGATTTGAACAGATTTAGAATTCAAGGCATTGGATGAATTTGGAATTTAGATAAAACACGAGGAAACAATGACAAGGGTGAAAAAGAAAAAGGGCAGTCACTTGTCACACGGTAAGTTTTAATATTTTATGAAATTTCTAATTTATACTGTTTGAATTACAAAATGATTGTTTCTATTTTGAAAAAGGAGGGAAAGAGAGAGACAAAAATGTTAGCGTTTTTGTTAGTGACAATTTAAATTTTTTTAGTTTTAATTAGGGTAAATTTTGGGGTGTGACACTTGTTACCAACCAATTCTCCGGTGTGACAAGGTCTTGCCATACATACTCCCAACTTTGGTGGCTGCTGGACCTTGGCCATGGTGTTGCTGGTACATGGCCATGGTGTTGCTGGTACATAGCCACACAGGTTGTAGTATGGGTTGCAAGGGGAGAAGCCCAGCCAGAGGTTGAGGTCAGGTATACTCTCGGCTCTGCCTTGAAACGGCAGAATCCAGTGGCCAGCATGCCTCCATTGGCGCTCCACCGTGTCGAAGCTGTAGGTGCCAATGCTCTCGGCTGCAGAAGACAAGCACAAGGTACGGCCTCCATCGACCACCGTATAGGAATAGAAATAGATGAAGCGGGCAGGATCATAACGGGGGCTGCCAACGCAAGGTGGCGTGGAAGAGACTCCCAGCGCCACCCCGTACAATCCTCGGAGTTGCAGGATCTGAGTACCCGGAAGCAAAAGGGGTTGACGCCCATCTTTGGGGTAATGTGGATAATGTAGAGGTCTTCTCCCTGTTTCTGGGCATCATGATGGACTACGGAGAACGCGATGGGGTATACTCCCACTTCGTCTTGCAGGGGGAGCATGGGTTCCCCGGATTGCTTGTTGGCATCACAGAGGACGGCATTGCCCATCCAGTTCATGCAGAGGACCTTGTCCTCACTGCTACGGGGGCACAACAGCCCAAAAAAAGGCAGCTTGAAGAAGATCCGCTGATCCAAAGAGGACGGATTGATCTTCACCCACGGTGCCGGCAGCTCTTGCAATCCGTCTAGCATCGGCTGCTCATCCCCAGCAACAGCCGCAGCAGCAGTGTTGGCCTGTGCTTCTGCTAGGAGCGGCACCACTCGCGCGTCGGCTCTTGACTGGTGAAAGAGATGCTTACAGACGTCCAGGCGGTGCAGCGAGTATACGCCGGTCTTGTAGTTCTTTGCCACGACATTCACGAACCATCGGATCATCGTCTCTTCCAAGACCCCTTCTCGATCGATCTGAGCCTAATCCAGAACCACCCCCCCCCCCCCTAGCCTGATTGGTCTAATATCTTCTGTGCCTTGTGCGACCTGATTGATCCTCAAACAAAAAGAAAAAATGAGATTAAATGAAGGGGAGGAGATGGATGGTACCCTCCAGGAGGATTATCTTCGTACAGGAGGGGCACCACCCTTTCATCGCAAGCGCAACTTTCAGATTTTGCCTTATTACCCTCGTTACTAATAATAAGGCCATGTTTGTTTTCCCTACTTACATTATACTAGTTTCAATGTCCGTATAATGCCTGTCTAAACAAAATATTAATTTAATAAATAATATATTAATATTAAAACAAATTTGTTTTATTTTTTAATAAATTTCTTTGAATATCATATATTTATTTCAGGTAATTATGTTTTGTTAATTAACAATAGTACGTGCAGGCTGAGAGATTCGAAAGAGCATATCCTTTATATTTGTAAAAGGTATCTGTAGAAATATTTCATCTATCTAATAAGGAATAATTCTGTGTACATTTTTCATTACCATACCAGTCCCGATACCTGTGTTAATGCTACGGTCTAAAAAAAAAAATATTAACTTAAGAAAATACTCCTTTCATCCGCAAATCACCAGTGTATTCTGTATTGATACAGAGATCAAGGAACAACTGTCTTGCGCACATCCCAGTTTGACGCTTCAAATTTTGCATGAATCTGAATAGCAAACTGCATGCGGATGGGTTGCATGTGAATCCCAAGCGTTGTGCGTGGCGGTTGCATGCAGATTGCATGGCTGTTTGCGTGAAAAAAGAAGAGAAAATAGGATGGTTCCAATAATTTTTTTATCTCATATATTTATTTCGAATAGTTGTATTTTGTTAACTAACAATAATCTGTGTGGATCTAAAAGTATTTTGTTAGCTAATAATAGTCTGTGTGGACTCAAAATCTGAGAGGTACGATTAGTTGGTATTTAACCTTTATGAGAAACTTCAAATTTTAATATTAATATATTATTTTTTTAAGTTAATATTTTTTCTTAGACCTTAGCGTTAGTGCGGGTATCGAGACTAGTTGTTAACTAATAATAGTCTGTGTGAACAAAAAATCTGGAGATTTGGAATATCTCGTCTGTTAGATTTGTAAAGGGTATCTGTAAAAAGATTTCATTTGTTATATTTGTAACAAGGTATAACTGTGGGTGTATTTTCTGTGTGCACGTAGTGTAACTTATTTCTATTAGAGATATTTTATCGTATGTACGTAGAAAAAAAAAATCTGTGTTTTAAGTAGTGTCCAGATTATAATCTAGAGATGAAGGTATTAATGTGTCGACTGCTCCTCTTCAACGACACGCCCGGGAAAAAACGGACAGCAAGTCCTTGGCCTTCTCCTCGTCAACCACACGCTGGAAATTCGGCCGCCATTCTTCCCCCAAATCTAGCCGCCGCTGCAGTTCTTCCTCGCACACTGGATCTCAGGACCGCCACCGGCTCTCCTGTCGGGCGCAACTGGCACCGCCGCTGCCCCCTTCTCTACCTGGCGCTGTCGCTACCACCGCGCTCCTGTTGGGCGCAACCGGCGTCGCTGCGGTCCTGTTATCTGCTTGGCGTCATCGCCACCGCCGCCCTCCAGTCGGGCACAACCGTTGTCACTAAGCACCCGTTCTCTGCCTGTCGTCATCGCTACCGGCACAGCTGGCTTCTCCCGAGCCGCTGCCAGCCCACCACGGAAGGTCTCCAGAGTTACGAAAATTTTTTCAGCTGAATTCAGTCGGGCGCGGCGACTGATGCCCAGGTGTGGCCGGCAGTCTGGCCGGAGTGGCAGCGGGCAGCCAGGGGAAAAACGACGACGATGACGTCCGCAGCTGCGGACGCCGCCGCGCCGGCCGGCACGGCTCGCAGCCGTGCTCCAGCCTCCAGGCCTGCTTCAAGCGGAGCGCCTGCCTCAGGCCCAGCCGCGCATACGCGCCTGGTCACCGGCAGCCTCGCCGCCAACACCTTCGTCCTCAACCTCTTCGTCGAGCTCTACACCCTCGCCGGCCAAGTGCTCCATGTTTTCTGCTAGCTGCCTCTATTCCTTCAACGCCGCGATCGATCTCCATGGCGTGCTGCTCGCAGGACCCACCACCGCTCAGAATCTGCTCGGTGGATTGCCCCAACGGACCGCTTTCTACTTTTTTTGTTTTGCCTGCCATTAACCTACTCCCAGTGAAGAATTACTACCCCTAAATTAATTAAGCAAAGTATCTCTCAAACGTTTATTTGAATACTATGGCATAACTGCTCAATCATTGAAAGAGCTTTTCCTTTTGCAAGTGAGTATAGTAGGAGTAGATCAAACAGTGGCCATGCATGCATGCTTGGTGTAACTATACATACAAATTGACTACTGTACAAATCAACAAGGGAGCAGTTAGGAAGTTGATGAGTGGTTGTTGATGCAACAAAATTAAAGATGCTCTTGCATAGTCTTCAGTACAAGTCTTGCTTTGCATCATACTAGTGGGCCAACATACATTACTTACCTTCCTGAACACATACTAGTACACACCATCCTCTCAGAAAAAAAAAAGGTACACACCACATATAATAATGGCCTAGTAGGAGGATTTGTTTCCGTCGCGGGCCTGAAACTAAACTATCAGGCCAATAATTTTGTCAGGCCTACTTACTGATGGATATATCTAGGACCCCAAGCCCAATAGAATAGATGGGCCTCTCTCAGTCGATCACTCCACGCGGAATCGTTGCAGTCCGAGCTTTCGGCCCGTGAGCCTGACGTCCTCCCTGACCTGGTTCCGGTACTCCCCGAAGGTGAAGCTCTTGTACCGTGGTCTTGGAGCATCCTCCGAGCAGCAGCGTGGCCGGATGACGGCGTCGTAGGAGGGGCAGAGGAAGAAGGCGGCGGAGAAGCGCTCTCTCGTCGCGCTCGCCAGGACCCGGTGCTCCACGCTCCGGTACATGTCGTTGCTCCTGGCCTGCAGCAGGTCGCCCACGTTCACGATCAGCGCGCCGGGGCGTGGCCTCACGGCGAGCCACCGACCGGTCCTGGCGTTGAAGATCTGCAGGCCGTCTGCGCCGTCCTGGTGTAGGATGGTCAGGAAGTCGCCGTCCGTGTGCGGGCACAGCCCGAACAAGCTCGCCGCGCGGCCGCACTGAGGGTACCGGTTCAGCCGGAGGAAGCACGTGTCCTGCCTCGTTGGAATCTCCACCTCATCGACGTATTCTTCGCCGTCTCCTCCCAATATATGCAACTGCTGGATGAGGACACGCGCCAGCCTCTGAGCCAGCTGCCACATCGCCGTCGACGCATCCTCGATCACTAGCCTGGTCCTGTTGCTCCTGCTGTCAGCCGGCGGCGGCGATGACCTGTTGCTGATGAGGGGGATGTGGTAGGCCTCAGACCAAGAGAGCTGTTCCAGGCAAGTGGCGGTGGGCGTGCCCCAGCTGTAGCTCTCCGGCGAGATGTCCAGCAGCGGCTCCCGCATCTTGACCTCAAAGGGACGCCGGAACACGCTCGCCTGAGCGTCGTGCAGCAGCTCTTCCAGCAGCGCCTGAGGCACGCCGTGGTTGGTCACCATGAAGAAGCCCCACTCGGACGCCGCGCGCACGATCGCCGCCCGGCACTGCTCTGCTGCTTCTTCGCCCTCATGATGCAGCAGGCCGGCGAGGTCGATCACCGGCAGATCGCATTTATCTGCTTTGTCGCTGTCGTCAGTCCGACCATTGGCGGGGGCGGCGGCGGCCTCCAGGCCTCTGTCCACCAAAAGATGCTTGTAGGTGGCCACCAAAGGTGGCATGGAATCGTCCATTGCCGACTCACAAGATTGATGAACCTCCATTTAATCTACTACTATCTGCAAAGATGAATCAAATTAACCTCAACAACTCAAGCTTTGTTCATGGGTCAAATTAATGAAACCCTTATTAATAAGCATGCATTTGTATACATAGGTCTGCGACGGTCTTGTCAAAGACGCATCGTTCAATCTGCCAATATATATAATAACAAGTGTGCTTGCCAATGCATCATGCATACTACTATTGTACATTGTCGTATACGTACCTTGGACCGAAGCATGCCGGCCCTATATAGTTGCGTCACTGTAGACGTAATTTCCATGCAGGATGGAGTACGTACAGTCCAATACGCATAGCAACAAGAACTAGCAAGCCTACAAGAGATTCGACAGGAACGTAGGCCATGCAAATTAAAATGGGCGCGAAGATTCTCAGGACCAACGACAACGCTCTTTGTCTTGTCCATTGCAGCTAATTAGCCATCACGCACATACTGTCGCGTACGTAGCTCATTTATAATTAAGTACATACAATTCTCCATGTCATTCTTTAACCAAAACAAATAATCATAATCTTCTTCTCTGATCCTCCATTCACAGTTTCTTGTGCTTCTGCTAGCTGTTCCCAGATATATCTATTAGGGCTGATTGGATCCCTTCATTTGAAGGAATTAAAATCTACATGATAGGTTATTTAGCTTGAAATTTAAGATTTCACAACTTTTTCAAGCTAACAAATAAATCTATCTCAAATTTATAGGGTGAGAGATGAAAATGGATTCTATAGATCATTATGCTATAATTCTATTCTCTAATTTAGAACATATTTTTCAACTTACTTCCCTACAATAGAAATGCAACATATAAGTATGTCCCTTGTATACCTAATAATAAATATACAAATATATTTTATATACAGCTATATTAGCTTAATTAATCTATGCCTAAATTGTAATTCTTAAAATGAATTCAATTTCAAAGATCCAAACGGCCCCTTAAGGTTTTCTTATTTATGACAAAACTGAATAGACCTATATGTATAAGCTAGAGATCAAAGCTAGTCATTGAAATTATAAAAAAGTCAATAGCCTTTTCTCTGTGATTTATCTAACCAATCCTCACAATAATTTTGTGACTAAAGTGCTATATCAAAAACGAGTTTGTATGTACTGCACAGCTCTCTGGTGCCATCTATAATGTTGTTTTCATTGTGCCTTTTACAAAATTAACCAATTTATTCAATAGTATTTCTATCTATATAAAAGGTCAAATTCTGGTCCATTGTATGGCAAACTTCCATTGATTTCCTCCTTGGATCTACGAAACAAAATAATATCCCCCGAAAAAACTTAGAAAAGCTGACTCCACCACATAAGACTTCTCTTCCAAACACTTTCCCAGCTGCATAAATATATATTTTTTCCTCTTCAAATTATTTGACAAAATCTCTAGCTAATTTATGTGTAGAAGAAAAAAGAGGTCGATAGAAGAGCATATAACCATATATGAGTAAACCATATCTTCTTCTACAAATATTAATTGTAGCACAGGGTTAACTCTCAGTTCCTCCATCTCTGTGACCGCTAGCTCTCATCACGTTTATCACTATTGACTGACTGCTTATATGTAAATACTTTATATATAACACGTGTGTTGTACCTACAGAAACGTAGACAGAAACGTAGAGGCTGAAATTTAATTCTTTTTTGTAAAAAATATGTGCGTTGCACCTTATCCTGGACTACTATTAGTTCACTTGTTGTCTTGCCTAATATGCTTTTTGTTGCTTGATATCAAGCCCAAAAGTACAGATCGATTATATCTGGTGCCTAATTAGCGCACGTTCTTAAATCATGCATGTTGATGCTATATTTTTGTTGTCAGCAAGCTAAGCCGTGCATCAATCACCAAGATCCATTAACAAAACGACCATGATTAATTAAACAAGAGTACTCCAAACAAATCTCTATTAGCAGAGAACAATTGGTTACTATCTTGGTTTTTACGATAAGAGTAAATTTCATTTATGGTCCACCATAATAACCATAAGTAGCTTGTAAATGAACTAACAAAAATAGAGGAAAGTAAGAAATACATATTTTACATTAACTAGGGTGTATATGATCAGCTTTTAACACACAAAACTTACATGGGATAATCACAAATCTCACAAATAATGAAACCTTCAGACTTTTTTTTTCAAAAGCAATAAAAGGAATATTAGGACACATCAAGTTACTAGGTGTTAATTTATAATCGCATGTATATCATGAAAACAAGTTATAGATCAAGGTGAGTGAAAACAAGAATAACATAAGAACAGTCAAGTGCCTTACGAAAAGTTGAAGTTTGGCAATTGGTATGGTAACCCATAGCTTCCCTCTTTTTGTCCTAATTGTTGAGCCAACCCATATAGTCTCTCTTAGTACAAGCCTTACAAAACTCTTGGATCATGATTGATTAGGTAGAAGAAAAAGGCCAGAAATGAAATTTGAGATTGATGGGGAAAAATAGCGGAGCATGTCTCGGGCTGGTTATAAATTTATATATAGAAATAAAGTCGAGAGATGAAGAACACAATTTAGTGTAGGTGTGATCGAGCAGGACCGGGTGCAAGGGATATATAGTACATAGGAGCTTGGTGGAGATTATTATATGCTGGGTCTGGCCCAGAGATTTTCTAATGGTTTGAGACGCCTATTTTACGATAGATGGAGGATAACGGTGTTAGCCTAAATGGCTGTTTAAATCATCTAATCATATTTTGAGTTTGATTAAACCTTTCTAAATGGCATTTCAACTGAAAAATGCGAAATGTTTGATCACCTTCTGACTACTCCCTCTGTCCTAAATTATATAATTTTTTCAAATTATAAATCATTCTCGCTTCCTGATACAATTTTTCTCCTACCAATACTTCTCTCTCTCTTCCACATTTTCAATTACCAATACTTCTCTCTCTCTTCCACATTTTCAATGCATCTAACATTTTTCACTCTCTTTGATTCCTATATTAAAATATAAAACTACTTATAAATTAGGACAAACAGAATACTATTTAATGTTTCCCATCATTTCACTGGTCTGACCTAACCTGATATCCTCTCTCTCTCTCTCTCTCTCTCTCTCATCAGGATATGTACGTTGAGGACTGTACCTGTGTTGCATTGCATATGCACCTGCCGCCAAAAACACCTGCATCCGCAGTTGAAGATCGATCGATTTGAGATGCCTTTACAGTTTTTATGAATTATGGATTGGTGGGGATTGTTCGTTCAAAAGAACAAAAAAAAAGCTTGTTGATATTCCCTTCGTTTTCTAATTAATATCGCTGTTGAGTTCTAACATCAACTTGAACCATTTATTTTATTCAAAAAATTAGTTTAAATGTGTAAAATTTTAAGTTGTAATTCAAATAACTCTAATGATAAATAAAATTATAACAAAATATATGATATTTATTAAAAAAAATTTGAAGCGTATATGATACGGAGCACGTCCTCTCATCTGTCGACTTTTTAGAGTTGATGGATAAATTGTACTACCGTTCGTTGATGGAAATTAATCCAATGAAAGCTTCGGGAAAAAGGGCCATAATAGCTGTAGCTTTCAGTGCCTGCGGATGGGCTAAGTGATATCCATTTGCCGACATCTATCTCTACTATACCAAGTGGCACAACTAGCTCAATTATTTTTTTTCCTTACAGTATCAAGGAATCAAACGACTGTTTAATCGCAACAGTTCACTGTAGCTGACGATTGACTTGTGAATCTATCTAAAATAGTCAGAGATATATAAGCTCCACTAAATAAACATATATTTTTAATAATATTCCAGTTCGATAAGCAAGCGTGTGTCCAAAACCTAGCTAGACATCATCATTGCATGCCTAATAACAAGGCTATATATAGATAGACCTACATATAGCATTTGTCTCTGCACTACTCCCTTCTGTTTGTTTGTTGGCTTTATTTCATTTCACAAAATAAAATGAATTTATTTCCTTTTGCGATGATTATCCAATTACTCTCTTTATTTTTAAATTATTGACACATCAACTTTGACCAATCTTCTTATTTAAATTATTTTTTCAAATATGATTTTTTTGTTATTATTTGTTTTATTATTAGTGATATTTAAAATATAACTAATAATTTTACATATTGAAATAGTTTTTTTAATAATACGAATGGATAAAGATAATATTACAAATTAATGGTATCAATAATTTAAAAATAGAGGTAATTGGGTGCGACGAGTCTGGATATCCCTGAAAAAAGCAGCTGGGCTGGAAACTCCTGAAAATGTACCTGGGCCGGAAACTCCAAAACAGTTGTTGGGTCGGAAACTCAAAAAAAGTAATTGGGCCCTCAATAGGAAACCGTCATGAACACGCACGCACACAGGAATCCTTTCCGATCCGAACAACACAGGAATCGAGATCGCCGACGACCGGGGAGATGGACGGCGGCGTGCTCGGCGCCGTGCTGTGCATGCTGCTTGTCTTCGCCATCTTTCCCCTCCTCCTTTGGCGCCGCCGCTCCGATGCCGCTGATGGCGACAACCACCGCCTCCCGCCTCAGCCCCTCCAGGCGGATCGAGTGGTGCACCGGGGCCCCGCGCCACGACGCATGAGACGGAGGCCGGCAGCTGCAGGTTCCTCTGCGGCGTCCACTAGTCGCGATGGTACGTTTTCTTTCTTTCTTTGGTTGCCCTTTTGGATTTCGTCCTAACCCTAGCCCTCGGATGTACAGTTGCAGTGGATGATGGAGACAGTGAGGAGGATGAGGTCGAGGAGGCTTACAACAACCGCAAAGCTTCCAAGAAGGAAAGGAAGAGGCAAGAGAGAGAGGCGCAGCGCCAGGTTGGTTACAGATTGTGATGCCACTCTGCTCTGTATTGTACTACTTTTTTTTTTTGTTCGATGATATTTCCTAGTACTTGTATGCTGTAGCAAATTAATCTGATTGATAACTCGATTGGAATCACATGCTGCATTTTTTAGCTTCATGGGCAAATTTGGTTCTACCATATAGCTTTCAGCATGCCTATTGTATTGTAGGAACAAGTTTGTAGAATATGATTTTACATTAAGAACTCATATTTGACACCAAAGATTTTTTGTGCCTGCAAGGCTGAAGAAGCTGCACGGGATTCAAGGAAGACTAAGCAAGACCGCTACAACGAAATGAGGAGGAAAAAGGATGAGGAGCGCGAAGCACAAGAGAGATTGCTGGTTAGCTGTTATTTAACTGCCATTAGCTCTCTTTTATTTTTTTCTCTGCTTTGAACTATGATGTAACAAATTGCTCTAGGAAGAAGAATCTAGAGCACGGAAAGCTAAGGAAGAGGAAGCTGCTGCGCTGGAGTTTGAGAAATGGAAAGGGGCCTTTTCAGTTGACGCTGAAGGCACAACAGAGAGTGAGACGCAAGACAATGGCCAGGACTTACTCCACAACTTTGTGGAATACATCAAGGTACCCTCTTTGTAGTCAATTCAGTCTAATATAGCATGCTAGCTTATGTGAAGTACTCCATATGTGGATCATCCACTATGTGATATCAGTGAGAAAGCAAGACACCTTCATTTTTTTGTAGTCAGAACTATGTAACTTTAGGAGTTTCAATTCTTATTCAGGTAATAAACAGCTTTGCTGTCAAATGTGACAAGAGAGGGGAAAATAAAAAGAACTTTGTGATGAACATTATAGGTTTTTTATATTGAACTCTATCAATTTTTTTATGAGAAATTAGTCTATCCTCTATGGTTTGTCAAACTTTTGATACTGCAGTACTGTGTTTCCATGTCCTTAAGTAATTAACATACTATTGAGTACAATATTTTTGGCTAAGCAAACCGATATAGTTTGCTCACAATTTTCTCCACAAACTTTCCAGAAGCAGAAGTGTGTTCCCCTAGAGGACCTGGCAGCAGAGTTTCGGATGCGAACCCAGGTAATAAAATATTTTATGCTTTAGAAGTTAAAGTATTGATATGGATAAGTTCATCTCCAATTGCTTCCATAATTGCAAGAGCTATCATTTCATTTTCAAATAGCCATGGTGATAGATTCCCTTAGATAAACGAGAATACAATTGATGTTGGTTTCTAAATTGCTATGACATTTTTAAGTTAATGTTTAAGGATTTCCTATTTTGAGTCCTCATCCCCCAGGATATCAGGGCATGTGTCAAGTTCCCTTATTTTTTTTCTCGGTGTTTACTTGCTTGCCTTGAATTTTTCTTTTTACTTACAATTAAGTGCAGAATAATTTCTTGGACTAAGGTCACCATATATCCTCATGCAAGGCATTGAAACTTGGGTGCCCACATGGCACTCGTTTTTAGGATAGCACCCAAGCAATGGCAGTTTCCTGAGGCAGGCATCGCCTATTTTTTGGAAATGACCCAAGCGATGCTTTTCTGAACCACCAGAAACAGATTCATTTAGATTATATCCAATTGGAGAAATTAATTTTGTTATGGTGCTTTCATGTTGTCCCTATATGTGAATTCACCAATGTACTCTTTCCTTGAGTTGCAAATGAAAAAATTAGAGACCAATGATCGAAGCACCATACTGAATCAGGAGATATGAGCTAGGATGTCTGTTTAGACTTTAGAGCACTATCCACATTCAATCACACAACCCAAAAAAAAAAAGTTTTCCCCTCTGTTGAGTTTGTTACTGAATTTTATAGTTTGTATTGTCTTTTCTTATGGTCACTTGCATGTATGCAGGACTGCATCAACCGAATTGTTACGCTGGAAAGCATGGGTATGTGACTTCTAGGGCTTTCTGGCTGTGGTCCTGTCAGCTCCATTTCCTTGTTTGTCTAGATTTGAGGATTCTAGTTACAATGTTATTTGGACCGATGGGCTTGTTTTTTTCTTTGGATTCCAGATAGACTGTCTGGTGTGATGGATGACCGTGGGAAGTTCATCTACATATCCACTGAGGAGATGAAGGCTGTTGCAGAATTTATCAAGAAAGAAGGGAGAGTAAGCATATCGCATTTAGCGAACAACTCAAACCAGTTTATCGATTTGGAGCCGAAGGCCCAGTACGGTGAGGAGGTGAGCCAACAAGAAGCTGACGGTGCTGCAGAGGTGACGGAGTCCCAGTCATGAGTTGTACTCAGCAAATCGTTGCTCGTATAGTCCTTTAGCTGACATGGTAAATGTCATGTAATAGCAGACTGGGTAGAAGAAAAACTTTAGAAAGAGTTTTGGAGGTTTAGTCCTGTTCCTTCAGTTGTGCTGATTGTGCTCTTTAATCACCTAGTGTGTTGCCTGGGGTACAAAAGGACCCGATTATTGGAGATTATTAGTGAATACTTGCTTCAGTATCTTATCCATCAGAACCTGATGTTATGAAGTAAACCCAACTTTGCTGGTGCATTGCTGTCTCTGCATGGAGCCATTGAATTAAACAGATGTTATATATTTCATCTGTTCTAAAATTGTTATCTCTGACGCCTGCTCAACTTTAAATTAGACGGTGATTGTAACACTTTGTGTTTTGAATAAAGAAGCGGGTTTGTTCGAATTCAAAATTTTGGAACCGAGCTCTAAAGCAATTAAAATGATTCAAACAAATTCTCAAATTTAAGGAAAATTCAAATTTCAAATGCGAGTTCAAAAAAAAAAAATTCAAATAAACGTTACGAAATAAAATTCTACTAGGAAAGGTATTGCAAAGACTATAATTTTAGAAATTTTATAAAAAGTTTATTTAACGTTTAGAAGGCCAAATGAAATATTTCTTTCAAATGATTTCCCGTCTTCAAAATTTTATAGAATAAAATGCATTTCGATTTTGAACTTTGCCTCAAAATAAAAGTTATTTCTATGAGCCACCTCCACCCCGATCCTCAATGAAAAGCTGCACCCTCTCTCCCTAGAGACTCACAGGACCTCATCTCGCCTCGCCTCGTGTGATTTTGGTCGGATTTCGAGTTTCCTCAATCTCAGAGTTCTTCGGACGCAGCTGGCCAGCCTCCTTCGAATCCGGTCGCTACAGCTGACGATCCTTCAATCCTTTTTCCTTCTCAAGTGGTTCAATACGTAAGAATCCTTTGGAGCCTTCAGTAGCTCATTTTCGTAGACATTTGGGCAGGGATTCAGAGTCTCACGTTGCCGGCCGCCTGGACTGCCACCCCTCGCCGACGAGCTCCCCTCCGCAGCCCTTTCCGACGTCAACAAGCTGCACGCCGGTCCCCCTCTCACCTCAGTGAAGCAGTAGGAGCCTTCCAAGTTGGTTCCCGTCAACCTCGCCGCGCCCAGCTCGCCGCCGAAGCCATGTCCCGCCGCCTGCTCATCGTCGGCGTCCTAAAGTGAGGCCACCACCTCGTTGACCCCACTCTCATTAAATCCCCGCATCGCGCTTAACATTTTTGCACGGGCCGCGCCGCTTCGGTCGCCGGCAACGTTGCTGCCGGTGAGGGTGCCGCCGCACCGGCCGGCTGGCCGCCAGGAGTCACACGCCGCGCACCGCGTGCGAGCGCGCCTGGAGCCCAGCTCCCAGAGGTGCTTGGGTCAAGTCCCACGCAAGGCCTCTCTGTGGCCACCCATTATGGGCCAAGGTTCAGCAGCCCACGTGCCTGTGTGGCCGTTACCTCACTCGTGGGCCGAAGCTTTGCGGCACACTAGGCTGTAAGTTTTATTAATTTACAAAATAATTTGTTAATTGATCAAAAAAGTTTGCAAATTTGTAAAATCCGTAGAACATTCATCGTAATCCGGAAAATTGTGAAATAAATTTTTTTAGGATCTTCTCAACTAGAACTATATTTTGGAGCTAATAAATTTTCATTTTATGCATGAAATTAATTTAATCATTTCAGATCACTAAATACTTCATTAATGCCTTATCATTATCCCTTGGCATGGTAAAATCTTAAAAAAAATTACTTTCCTGTTTATTTAATAAAACCTTTTGGTTCTACAAAGTTTCATATTTATTTTCATCAAAAATAATTTTAAAAAAGGTTATATTTGTTTTAAACACTATTTAGTTCATTATAAATTCATTTGATCTTAATAAATCTTAGAAAATATACTCTTCTGTTCATTTAGTTAAAATTTATGTTTTAGAAAAGTTTCATATTTAATTTCTTCAAAAATAATTTTATTAAATGTTTTCTTATGTTTAATGGTATTTAAATCATTATAAATCTATATGATTTAAGTAAATCTTGAAACTTTGTCCAAAATTTATTTAAACCCCTCTGATTTTGTGAGCAACTCCAAGATGGTGTTTTGTTTTCAAAAACCATTTTTAAAGAAGTTTTATAACTAAATTTACTAGTCATCTTTTGAAAATAAAAAGCTATCATTACATGTGCATATTCCGGCACTTATGCACATCTTTTCATGTTAGGAGCGGAGCTAACTGAGAAAGAGTTTGATGACGTTCCGTTCGTCGAGAAAACTTTGAGTAAAGCCCAGGCAAGCCCCGGTGTATTATCTTTTTTTTTAAACCATTTACTTTTATCACTCTAGATGGTTAGTATAATGTGCACTAGGTGATAAGAGTTGTTTTGAAACCGTAGTTACATTTATAGAACTCTACCTTGGTTTAGTATTTTTGGTATAGTTAACTCGATGTAAAGCTAAGCTAATAATTTTAGTTAACGATTGAAGTCGAGTGGATAGATCTTCACTCGCGAGCTATAGGATGGTACAAGTTTGAGAGGTACAGTATAAGTGGTTGCTTTGTCACATGAAAAGATAAATAGAGACGGCATGCGTCCATTGCGAATGCATAGCCAATGTGTTGTAGCCCTGTTTGTGTCAATTAAAAACCGTTCGTTGTCGGTCATGTCGAGCAAGTTTGAATAGTATTGATTACATATTGGATCTATGGGCCCCAGAAAACTAATGTAGCCCAATATGCGTAGTGACTGGACGTAACCGAACCTCTCTTCTGGAGATGATAAAAGAGAGAGCTTTGGAGCTAACTATTGATAGACCCGGTGTGGTTATCGCATGAAGGACCACTGCTCGGGAGAGGTGAGCATCGGACCGGCGCTATGTATCATTGGCGTGAAAGGTTGCCATATGTGGCTTTCGAGAAGCGCGTATATTTCGTGTAATTAGGTTTCTCCAGCTAGATGTAAATCGATTTGAATCGCTGCCCCTCACAGTAACGAATACCACTTGTCTCGCTGCGTCGCATCATAGTAAAAAGTAAAAGAATGAAGATGGAAGTAAATATGAGATGTTTGAGTTGTTTATCAGAATTTACTTGACAACCATGATTGTGGTAGTTGATAGTGTAAACTAAATTTAAATTTTGATACTTAATTTACTGCTAAAACTTGAAAGTAAGGATCCACTTCTAGCGCTGGTTTTTACAAACAGCTATTCCATGTAAGTCAGCCTTATCATATCTTTTAGAGTCGGCTGTAGTTGGCTACATTGATGGGTAAGACTTATTGAGCATTTGGATGCTCAGGGCGTAGCACTTTGTTGTTTTTGTTTGTAGGTTCTCTATCTCCCTTCTCTGAACCAACTGACAGGAGCGACTCTCAAGGTAGCAATGTCCGTTGGGAGCCCTGCTCGTCGCGCTGAGCTGTTGTGTGCTGCTAGAAGATGCATCATATAGACTCGATATCATCTTATACTTAGTATCTAGGAGATCCTGAAAGTCTTTCAAATAAGGTGATCGTTTTGGCGCTTTTAAAATCCTTTGTTTTATAAACTTAAACAACCATTTGTATTATATTTTATCGTGCTTGAGTTGTACTGTTGGTCCTCGCTTCGTCGAGTGACACCCAATAAGATCTTGTGATCGATGGATCGTCTCTTTCGTAGGACGGTCTGTCACAGATGGTATCAAAGCAATATCAGGAACAGTACAGCTTTAAAGCTATTTGCAAAAAATAACAACGTTGAAAGCCTTTAGTTAATGCCCAATTAAGGACTATATTAGTGCTGATCTTATCAGATGGCTTTTTGAGTGTGCAAACTGCCAACCCTTAGTTCGTGTAGAATTTGAGAGATCGTGTTTGCCACCGAGGTCACGTACGATGAAATATATTAGCCAGTTTTCTATTTTGGGTGAGGTTTGATAGGACGACTGCATATTGAGCATTTGCATTTAAAAATTGTAAATAACTAAATCATCGGATAAGAAATCTAGACTTATTTTGCAAAGTTTAAAAAGATTTTATCCAGCCATCTTGGGTAGTAAAGACTTTTCTAGTCTTGGCCACTTAATCCCTCAACCTTATGTTTCGAAATGAAACCATCAACTGTCATTATTTCTGAAATCAGCACCGTGCCTCT
Source organism: Zoysia japonica (assembly GCA_001602275.1). Classification (NCBI taxonomy): domain Eukaryota; kingdom Viridiplantae; phylum Streptophyta; class Magnoliopsida; order Poales; family Poaceae; genus Zoysia; species Zoysia japonica. The sequence continues at coordinate 30,723 of BCLF01000160.1, read as the reverse complement.
GATTTCAAAATTCCATAACTTCTATTCTGTTTTTTTTTGTATGAGGGCAAGTAAATATGCGTTGGAAAGCTATGAAAGTCCTCTACGACCTTGTGATTCAACTTCAGTTCTAATTCAGCCACCATCCGTGCCAGAATTCAGTTTTCGTGGCTACTGTCAACCCAAGACAGAAGGTCTTGCTCTATTTTTCACCAGAAAGCCGCTTAATTTTCAATCTAGAAACTTCTTGTAATCCTGCTGCCTTAACCTCTTTTTATCGTGTTTGAGGCTCGTACATGTTTGCTGATCTTTGTTTGGCAACAAGATGAGTACTTGCAACAGTGGCGGTGAAAAGGTTCTAGAGGACCTCGATGCTCAAAATGTGAATCCACCACAGCCGACGACTGCCGAAGTGCTCATGCAGATGGAGCAAAATCATCACGAGCAAACTGGCTTCCTTCAAGCAATTATTCAATACTTGGCTCCTCGTGGAGGAGATGAAGCTGCCTGTGAGGGTGACTTCACAAATTTCTTGCACACGTAACCGCCTATCTTCACCCGGTCAAAAGAACCTCTTGATGCTGACCATTGGTTGCGCACTATCGAGCAGAAGCTTGACCTCGTGAGGTGTGGGCAGCATGAGAAGGTTCTCCTCACCAACTCTAAAATGAAACTGGTGTTTGGTGGAAAAACTTCTGTGCCACACGACCTACCGATCACCGCTTTCACCTGGGATGAGTTTCGTACCGCTTTTCGCGCCTTTCACATTCCGGAAAGTGTGATGGAGATCAAGATATTGGAATTTCTCAATCTGAAGCAAGGCAGCAAGTCAGTTATGGAGTATATAAATGACTTCAACTATCTTGCACAGTACTCTTAGGATGATGTTGATACCGACAAAAAGAGGAGGTTTTATTTTTATCACAGTTTTTAGAAGAAATGCAAGACAAGCTCTCATCTTCTGAGTTTCGTGACTTCAATCATCTTGTGGATCGAGCGATTTTCGCTGCAGATAAGATGCTCAAGCTTGAGGCTAAGAAGTGCAAGCATACTGCTCAAGCATCAAGTGGAGTGCCCCATATGTATAGTATGATATGCGCTGGTCCAACAGGCCAACAGTACCAGTTGACTCCTTCTCAGCAATCTTCTCATCATCCGCTTGAACAACTACAGCTGAGTGTGTATCAAGCTCCAGCAGTGTCTCCACAGTCTTTAATCAGCTTGCAGCCATCACCGCGACAAACCAAGTCGGGACCACATCCTTGTTTTAATTGTGGTCGAATTGGTCATTTTACTCGAAATTGCACTCAGCCAAAGCGAGTAAATGATGCATCATCGCAGCCTCAAGTGCACATTTAGCGCCGAGGCCAGCAAAGGCCGGCAGCTAAGGATGGCCAAGTGAATTATACCACAACCGAAAAAATTCCGGATGATGGGACAATGTTCGCGGGTATATTTTTGCTCTATGGGCAGCCCGCCTTTGTCCTATTCGACTCAGGTGCGTCACATAATTTTATTAGCAAGAACTATGTTCAAAGACATGGTATTCATGTTGATGCCATGATGTCATCATATTATATCAAATCTCCTAGAGGACAAATGGTAGCTAGGTATGAAGTTAGAGATGCATCTTTGGATCTGGGTGGAAAAATCTATCAAACCCAGTTCATTGTTTTAGAAGGACTCGAGATAGATGTTATCTTGGGGAGAAATTGGATGAAGTATCATGGGGTTATGTCGGACATAGCTTCCGACATGGTTCTGTTCAAATCCCTGATCCATGGATCCCATTATGTGAGATTAGAAGGTACACAACCCTCGGATCATATGGTATATCACACTGATGAAAAGAAGTTAGAAGAAATTCCAGTGGTATTTGAGTTTCCTGGTGTATTCCCGAAAGATCTACCTGGGATGCCACCCAATCGAGAAGTTGAGTTCAAGATTGAGCTTCAACCAGATACGGCACCTATATCTAAACAACCCTATAAGATGGCGCCTCAAGAAATGGTCGAATTGAAAGTGCAACTTAATGAGCTTATGGACAAAGGGTTCATTGGGCCTAGTTATTCGCCATGGGGTTGTCCAGTGTTGTTTGTGAAGAAAAAAGATGGATCACTGAGGCTTTGTGTGCATTATCGACCGCTGAATGCCATCACCATCAAGAACAAGTATCTACTTCCTCGCATTGACATTCTGTTTGATCAGTTGTCTGCTGCAAAAGTATTCTCCAAGATTGATCTTCGCTGAGGGTATCTTCAGATCAAGATTAGAGAGGAAGATATTCCAAAGACTGTATTCTCTACCAGATATGGTCTGTATGAATTTTTGGTCATGTCCTTTGGTTTGACAAATGCTCCGGCACATTTTATGTATCTCATGAATTTGGTCTTCATGCCCGAGTTAGACAAGTTTGTTGTTGTGTTCATTGATGACATTTTAGTCTACTCAAAGTCAGAAGAAGAGCGCGCCGACCATCTCCAGATTGTTTTGCAAAGATTAAGAGAGCATCAGCTTTATGCCAAGTTTAGTAAGTGCAAGTTCTGGCTTAAAAAAAGTACCATTCTTGGGTCACGTGATGTCTTCAGAAGGAATTTCCATGGATCCAAGCAAGATTAATGATGTTTTGAAATGGAAGTCTCCTACCTCTGTTTCATAGATCCGCAGTTTTCTAGGTTTGGCAGGTTATAGAAGATTCATCCCAAATTTCTCTAAAATAGCCAAGCCAATGACGGAGTTACTGAATAAAGACACCAAATTCATATGGAGTGAAGTGTGTGAAGAAGCCTCTTACTACTATTCTAGTGTTAGCTCAGCCGAATATTGAAAAGCCTTTTGATGTTTATTGCAATGCTTCGGGCACCGGTCTTGGATGTGTTCTGATGCAAGAAGGAAGAGTCATCGCTTATGCCTCACGACAGCTCCGTAAGCATGAACAGAACTACCCTACTCATGATTTGGAATTAGCATCGGTAGTTCTTGTACTAAAAATATGGAGGCATTACCTGATGGAAAATTTAGTGCACCTCTATACAGATCACAAGAGCTTGAAGTATCTATTCACACAGACTGATTTGAATATGAGGCAAAGAAGATGGTTAGAATTAATCAAGGATTATGAGTTGGAAATTCACTATAATCCTGATAAAGCAAATGTGGTAGCGGATGCACTAAGTCGAAAGGCTCATTGCAATTTTGTTGAACATGCAAATATAGAGGATGAGGAACCTGCTCTACAAGTTTTACCACATTTAGCATTATTCAATCTTGCTCTCATACCTACAATCCGAGAAGAGATTGTTGCAGCCCAAAAGAGAGATAAGGGTATGGCACGTCTCCGAGAAGGAGTGAAGGCAAATACTGCAAAGTGTTTTCATCTAGATGAAGAAGGTGTTCTGTGGTTTAAAGGAAGATTAGTTGTGTCGAAAGATCTCGAGCTACGTAGGAAGATTCTTGATAAAGCCCACTTGTCCAAGCATTCCATCCATCCTGGAAGCAACAAGATGTATCAAGATCTGCGCAAGAAGTTTTGGTGGACAAGAATGAAGAGGGAAATTGCACGGCATGTAGCGGAATATGATACTTGTCGGAAAGTTAAGGCAGATCATTTGAAATCAGCCAGGCAGCTGCAACCATTAAGTATTCCTGCATGGAAGTGGTAGGACATCTCCATGGATTTTATTGTGGGACTTCCCATGACATCAAGGAAGCATGATTCTATCTAGGTGATCACCGATCGATTGACCAAGTCATCTCATTTCATTCCAGTATATACCTGTTATAACGCGAAGAAGTACGCCGAGCTATACATTTCTCGTATAGTTTGCATGCATGGGGTCCGAAGACCATAGTTTCGGATAGAGGCCCACAGTTTGTTTCTCGTTTTTGGGAGCAACTTCATGCCATGTTGGGCACAACCTTGATTAGAAGCTCTACTTATCATCCTCAGACTGACAGTCAGACAGAACGGATTATTCAAATCCTTGAAGACATGTTACGTGCGTATGTGCTGCATCACAGCAAGAACTGGGATGAGGATTTGCCACTAGCAAAATTTTCATACAACAATAGTTACCAAGAAAGTATCAAGATGTCACCATTTGAAGCTTTGTATGAGCGTCCATGCGGAACACCCTTAACTTGGTCTAAATCGGGGGAGGCGTCCATGCCGAACACCCTTAACTTGGTCTGAATCGGGGGAACGAGTGATTTTTGGACCCGAGCTTGTCACCGAAGCCGAAGAGCGAGTCCGTGTCATTCAAGCAAATCTTCGAGCAGCACGGTCTCGGCAAAAGAGTTATGCAAACAAGCGACGTCAGTGAAAGGAGTTTGGTGATTTTGTGTATCTCCGAGTCTCGCCAATGAAAGGAGTTCAGCGTTTCAGAGTCCGAGGAAAGTTGGCACCACGATATATCGGCCCTTTTCCCATCATCGAGAGATGTGGGCCGGTGGCATATCGACTGGAGTTGCCGACCAAAGTATCCGGGGTACATAACATTTTCCATGTCTCACAATTGAAGAAATGTTTGAAAGTACCGCAAGACATCGAGATCGAAGATATAGAACAGCTGCAACCTGACGACATACGACGAGAAGCCGATACGAGTGGTTGATCACAACGACAGAGTAACAAGAAACAAGACTCAGAAATTCTACAAGGTTCAATGGAGCAACAACTTGGGAGACTGAAGAATATCTACAAGCAAATTTTCCAGAGTTCCTTCGATCCCTCTAATGTAATTTCCCCTCTTTTGTTTTAAATCTCGGGACGAGATTTCTTTAAGGGGAGGGCTGTAACACTTTGTGTAAAGAAGCGGGTTTGTTCGAATTCAAAATTTTGGAACCGAGCTCTAAAGCAATTAAAACGATTCAAACAAATTTCCAAATTTAAGGACAATTAAAATTTCAAATGCGAGTTCAAAAAAAATTCAAATAAACATTACAAAATAAAATTCTATTAGGAAAGATATTGCAAAGACTTGAATTTTAGAAATTTTATAAAAGGTTTATTTAAAGTTTAGAAGGCCCAAATGAATTATTTAATAGAATAAAATGCATTTCGATTTTGAACTTGGCCCCAAAATAAAAACTTATTCCTCTCAAAAATTTATAGCTTTCTACAAAGCTTCAAAAACTTTGGAGCTCGGGAAGTACAGATTTCGAAGAAAAACAGCGAGCAGCGCAGAAAATCAGCAAATCAGAAATTTCCTCATCAGTTAATCACTTTCGAAATTCCATATCTTCCGCGTACCTTGGCAAAAATGTGTGCGTACAACTTATGTCTTAGAGCACATGTTGGAGAACTATTCTGCCCTATTTCGATCTAATCTAAGCTTGGTTACTTTTCCCTTTTCGGTCCCCAAAATGCTTAAACGTTAAGCCCGACTGAGTCACCGACAGGTGGGGACAACCTGTCAGCGGCTTCTTCATCCATCCTCCTTCCTCTAGTCGACATCACACCCATACAGGTGCCCAACTCCAAGCAGCCTCCCCTGCATGTGCAACACGACACCGGTGATGTGCCCTCCCAAGTGAATGCGCGTGAGTAGTACCCCTCCCCGGCCGAACTCCTCCCTCTCTCATTCCATGTCACTGCCATGGCCGCCGCATCGCCGAGCTCCCGCGCCTAAGCCACCTCCGGCCCCCAATCCTCAACGAGAAGCTGCGCCCTCCCTCCCTAGAGACACACAGGACCTCATCTCGCCTCGCCTCGTGTGATTTTGGCCGGATTTCGAGTTTCCCCAATCTCGAGTTCTTTAGACGCAGCTGGCCGGCCTCCTTCGAATCCGGTCGCTACAGGTGACGATCCTTCAATCCTTTTTCCTTCTCAAGTGGTTCAATACGTAAGAATCCTTTGGAGCCTTCAGTAGCTCGTTTTTTGTGGACATTTGGGCAGGGATTTCGGAGTCTCGCGTTGCCAGCCGCCTGGATCGCCACCCCCTCGCCGATGAGCTCCCCTCCGCAGCCCTTTCCGACGTCAACAAGCTGCAAGCCGTTCCCCCTCTCGCCTAAGTGAAGCTGTAGGAGCATTCCAAGTTGGTTCTCGTCAACCTTACCGCGCCCAGCTCGCCGCCGAAGCCATGTCCGGCTGCCTGCTCGCCGTCGGCGTCCTGAAGTGAGGCCACCTCTCTGTGGCCGCCCATTATGGGCCAAGGTTAGGCGGTCCACGTGCCCGTGTGGCCGTTACCTCCCTCCCTCGTGGGCCGGAGCTTTGCGGCCCACTAGGCTGGAAGTTTTATTAATTTGTGAAATAATTTGTTAATTGATCAAAAAAGTTTGCAAATTTGTAAAATCCGTAGAAAATTCATCCTAATCCGGAAAATTGTGAAATACATTTTGTTAGGATCTTCTCAACTAGAACTATATTATGGAGCTAACAAATTTTCATTTTATGCATGAAATTAATTTAATCATTTCATATCACTAAATACTTCATTAATGCCTTATCATTATCCCTTGACATGATAAAATCTTAAAAAAATTCACTTTCCTGTTTATTTAATTAAACCTTTTGGTTCTGCAAAGTTTCATATTTCTTTTCATCAAAAATAATTTTAAAAAAGGTTATATTTGTTTTAAACACTATTTAGTTCATTATAAATTCATTCGATCTTAATAAATCCTAGAAAATATACTCTTCGGTTCATTTAGTTAAAATTTATGTTTTAGAAAAGTTTCATATTTAATTTCATCAAAAATAATTTTATTAATTTTTTTTATATATTTAAATGGTATTTAAATCATTATAAATCTATATGATTTAAGTAAATCTTGAAACTTTGTCAAAAATTTATTTAAATCCCTCTAATTTTGTGAGCAACTCCAAGATGTTGTTTTGTTTTCAAAACCCATTTCTAAAGAAGTTTTATAACTAAATTTACTAGCCATCTTTTGAAAAGAAAAAGCTATCATTACATGTGCATATTCCGGCACTTATGCACATCTTTTCATGTTAAGAGCCGAGCTAACTGAGAAAGAGTTCGATGACGTTCCGTTCGCCGAGAAAACTAACTTTGTGCAAAGCCCAAGCAAGCCCCGGTGTATTATCTTGTTTTTTCAAACCATTTACTTTTATCACTCCAGATAGTTAGTATAATGTGCACTAGGTGATAGGAGTTGTTTTGAAACCGTAGTTACATTTATAGAACTCTACCTTGATTTAGTATTTTTGGTACAGTTAACTTGATGTAGAGCTGAGCTAATAATTTTAGTTAACGATTGAAGTCGAGTGGATAGATCTTCACTCGCGAGCTATAGGATGGTATAAGGTTGACAGGTAAAGTATAAGTGGTTGCTTTGTCACATGAAAAGAGAAATGGAGACCAGGCAGAGAAGTAGGTGGTAACACGACATGCGTCCATTGCGGATGCATGGCCAATGTGTTGTAGCCCTGTCTATGTCAATTAAGGATCGTTCGTTGTCGGCCTTGTCGAACAATTTTGAATTGTATAGATTACATATTGGATCTATGGGCCCCAGGAAACTGATGTAGCCCAATGTACGTAGTGACTGGACGTAACCAAACCTCTCTTCTGGAGATGATAAAAGAAAAGGCTTTGGGGCTAACTATGGATAAACCCGGTGTGGTTATCGTATGGAGGACCACTGCTCGGGAGAGATAAGCATCAAACCCACGCTATGCATCATTGGCGTGAAAGGTTGCCATGTGCAGCTTCTGAGAAGTGTGTACATGTCGTGTAATCAGGTTTCTCCAGCTGGATGTAAATTGATTCGAATCGTTGCCCCTCACAGTAATGATGACCACTTGTCTCGCTGCGTCGCATCATAGTAAAAAGTAAAAGAATGAAGATGGAAGTAAATATGAGATGTTTGAGTTGTTTATCAGAATTTACTTGACAACCATGATTGTGGTAGTTGATAGTGCAAACTAAATTTAAATTTTGATACTTAATTTACTGCTAAAACTTGAAAGTAAGGATCCACTTTTAATGCTGATTTTTGCAAACAGCTATCCCATGAGTCAGCCTTATCGTATCTTTTGGAGCCGGTTGTAGTTGGCTATGTTGACGGATTAGACTTGCTGAGCATTTGGATGCTCAGGGCGTAGCTCTTTGTTGTTTTTGTTTATAGGTTCTCTCTCTCTTCTTCGAACCAACTGACAAGAGCGACCCTCGAGGTAGCAATGTTTATTGGGAGCCTTGCTCGTCGCACTGAGCTATTGTGTGCTGCTAGAAGATGTATTGTATAAGCTCGATACCATCTTATGCTTAGTATCTAAGAGATCCTGGTAGTCTTTCAAATAAGGTGATCATTTTTATGCTTTTAAAATCATTTGTTTTATAAATTTAAATAACCGTTTGCATTATATTTTATCATATTTGAGTTGTATTGTTGATCTTGCTTCGTCGAGTGACATCCGATAAAATCATGTGACATTTCTTTCGTGGGACGGTCACAGTGATAACAATTTCAGAGTATCCATCAATCAATCCAGGAATTGCTCGCCACAATACTCTATGCTTTTGATTAGTTCCTACATCAATAATAAGCTATACTGCATTAGCCATGCATCATCTTCAACCTATAATAACTAAACTGCATCACTTAGAATTTAATCTACTGTTTTTCATGAGGCAGGGGTCAATTATTCGTCCTCATTGAGAATTTAAACTGGATGGAAGGGCTACTACGCCGGAGACATTGACGACGGCCGTGACAGTGAGGACAAAGGCCCCTCCGAGACGGAGCTGCCCATGGACCTGTCCAGCCGCCTTTCGCCTGACTTGCTCCGGATGGCCATCTTCACCTCCTTCTCCTTCATGTCCACGAACGTCATCAGGTCCCGTATGCTCGTCAGCCGCGCCGGCCGCCGCACGCTCCTCTCTGGGCCCGGGAACGACGATGAGCCGCTGCCACTGTCGCCGTCTCTGTGGTACTCGCAGTACTGGCAGATTATCCTGGCGAAGTAGATGAGCAGCGCGATGAAACAGGCGACGCCGCAGATGAGGAAGAGGCCCCAGAAGCTGCTCAGGCTGAGGCGGTCGGCGCCCACGTCGCTGCTCTGCGACGCGCACGTCCCGGGGCTCAGCCACTTGTCGTGGATCCGCTGCAGGTCACCGTTCTCGGACAGCGTCAGGATGGCCGTCGAAAGGTCCACGGCGAGAGGAGAGTCACGCTGGAACGCCTGCTTGATCATTTTGAGATCGAGTTCAGACACTTGCGAACTGACTGAGGAGACCAAACACAACAGAACAGAGCTGAAACAAAATGGATCAAGAGTAGACTCACAAATCCCCATCCGCCCTTGGTGAACTCCTGCCCCACCGTCTTGAACTGGCAATTGGTCGACAGGAAGAGCTCGACGTAGGGAAGCTCGTCGACGATGGCCGCCACGCCGCCGTTGCTGGGGCCTCGCTGCAGGCTGGCGGCGTAGTCGCTGATGGCGAGCTCCCGGAGGCGCCACTCGGGCACGCCCAGCTCCAGCATCATGTAGCTCTTGGCGAAGGAGCCAACCTGGAAGCCGATGGGCTGGTCGCTGGAGAGGAGGCTATCCAGGCCCTGGATCCCCGTCGACAGCTGCTGCACCGTCAGGATGGACGTCAGGCTCGCCGTGTAGCTCGAGTTGATGATGAGCACCACGAACAGCCAGATAATGAGGACGAAACGTCCCAGCGTGCTCACAGTGTTCTCTCCTGCGCCATAGTTGAATTCAATTTATACTATCAGGATTCAGGAATGTAATTCAATTCAATTATTGGATTCAGCAGGCAAGTCTGCTGCTGAACCAGATGAAGACGACGACCAAGACGTACTGTGCGCGAAGAACATTGTGGAGAAGCTGAACCAGAAGATGGTGACGATCTGCTTCCTGGGCGAGCCCCTGAACTCCGGGTTGAACCGGTGCTCCAGGATCCATACCACGGCGCCGACGAAGAGGAAGAAGGCGCCGGTGACGGCCCACATTTCCAGGGTGAAGGGCTTGAGGAACGCCCACGCGTTGGAGTTCTTGGTCCTCACCGACGAGAGGATCACTAACCCAGACTCCACGTACGGCTGCGTGAAGTCCACGATGCGGGTCCGGTTCGTCACGATGGAGATGTCGCCCACCGCGGCGTCGAAGTAATTGTCGGCGACCTTCTGCACCAGGTCGCCGTAGCTGGGGTTCTTAACGCCGTCGCCGAAGAGGATGAACGACATCGGCACCGGGTACGGCAGCAGCGCCACGGCAGCCTTGAATACGTCGATGCAATAGCCGCTGACGCCGTCGGGGCTGGCGTCCTTGGACACGAACTGTTTGTACGTCGTCCGGTACGGCACGCCGATCCGCAGCGGCTTGCCGTTGTCCGGGAACACCCATCCGCGCGGCGGCGAAGTCGTCTCCCCCGGCCAGATCACGCTGTAAAGCTGCTTCTGGCTCGCATTGTTTTGGCTCACGATGTCGGCCGACAGGCGCGTGGAGTTGGTCCAGTAGCCGACCCGCCGCACGCCCGTGCCGCCGACGTTGAGCACCTCGTACGCCGGATTGACAAGGGCTCTGTCGAGGCCGAAGCGCACGCGGCCGGTGACGCCCGTGAAGTTGACGAGCATCACCTTCTGCAGGAGCTGATCACCCTGGTCGAACACCCGCAGCGTGCTCAGCCGCAGCGCGCTGCCGTTGGCGTCGAGCATTCTCGGGTCCGGCGAGAAGGAGATGTTGCCGCCGTCGCTCAGGAACTGGTCGATCGCTCGCGCCGCCATCCAGACGGCGTCGTAGGCCAAGAGCCCGTACGCGTTCATGCCCGCCGTTGCGTTGCTCCTGGCGCCGAGGAACCTCGAGACGAGCGACCTCTTGGCGTCAGAGTCCGGCGAGTATTGGCGCAGCGTCAGCACCCCCTGTACCAGGCTCATCATCTTGGCGTTCGGCGGGCGGGAGGAGTCGATCGCCGCGGCGAGCCAGTCGGTGGCTATCCACACGTAGCCGCTGGCCATCATGCCTAGCGAATGCGCTGCGGCGAAGACGTCGAGGCCGGATTCCGGGCCAGCGTGGACGACGAAGACCCGGGACTCCATCATATTTGCCTGCAGCAGGAGGTCGCCGAGCGCGGCCTTGTCGACGCCGGGAGGGAAGGCGGCCTTGAAGGATATCCTTGATCGCATTGGCTCGAGCGCGTCGCCCAGGGCGTCGACGCCGCCGCGGCCGTAGTCGTCGTCGACGTAGACGGCGGTGACCTCCCTCCAGCCGAAGTGGGCGACGATGTCAGCGACGGCTGCCATCTGGAAGAAGTCGCCATGGGCGGCGCGGACGAAGAAGGGGTACTGCGAGGAGGCCAGCGACGGGTCGGTGGCGGCGAAGGAGAGCAGCGGGACACGCAGCTCGTTGACGACGTGGGAGACCACGTGCGCGATGCTGGAGGATTGGGGGCCTACCACGGCTACCACTTCCTTCTCCATCAACTCGAGAGCTGCACCAACCACACCAGCATTATTGAGCAGCCATTCCTTTCTTACTACTACTACTAGTTGGAGTACTAGTAACTAACTAAAGGTTGACTTTCTAATGGCTAGTTGACTACTAAAAATTTGCAACAATAATTGAGGTGCCTATAGTTCATAACTGGAACAGGGCAGTAGTAGTAGACTAGTAGGCATAAATAAATTAACTAAAATCCCAGGTCATGCGATGCTCATGGAAGGAGAGAGACAGAGAAGCTGATGCGTACAGGGCAACCACTCAAATCAGGCAGGAAGCACCATTTCGCATTCATTCATCACTAAACACCTACTAAAAGTTACTATGCAACAACCCAAATCAAAATCATGCTCAGCTAATTGGAGTTATTACCTTGGATTGTGCCGACGAATCCGCTGCACTTTGTGTCCTGCATCAGTACGCTGAGGTTGATCCCTGGGAGCACGGCGGGGTCCCGGTTGACGTCAGCAACGGCGAGCTCGATGGCGGTCCTGGCCGACCTCCCGATGACGGAGTCGAAGGTGAAGAGCGCGCCGATGGTGACGTTCGCCGGCAGGGCGACCTCCAGGGCGCTGCAGAGGCAGAGGACGCGGAGGAGCAGAGCCACTCCAGCCCTCCCGCCCTTCCACGACGACGGCGCCATCTCCACCGTTCTCCGCAAGAGCCAATTTTTTATCGGCGGCCCGCACAAGAAGAAGCTAAAGGCATGGCCATGGAACCAATTGAAGCACCCATCGACAAAAAATGAAAGAGAGACAGAGAGAAAGAACTGGAGCTCCACTCCAAGAATCTCGAAAAGGGGCTTGAGCGGCAAAGGATTGAAGAGCACCAACAGAAGAAGAAGATGAAGAAGATTGATGACCTGCTTGTGATTGGTGACGAACGGAACAGAAGCACCCAAAAAGAAATGGAGAAAAGCAGGGGAGCAAAGATTCCAAAAGCAGTGGTGCGGGAGGGAGCGGCAAGCAAAGCAAGCCTCTGCTCTCCTCTCCCCTGCTTGTTGTTTTGGAGCTGTTCTGATGAGAGGTTCTCGGAGCCAGCCAATGGCAAGCCAAGGAGTGGTTGCACTCTGAATGGTGATGCAGAATTATGCTGAATTGAATTCAACTAATTAAATAAACTGATGCCAGGACTGGGTATTCTATTACCACTGGTGCTGAACTAGTCCAAGCATAGTACGCACAACCATGTTCCCTCAACACTGCCAAGATGAGAAGATATGTTTGCTAGCCAGTGCCCAGTGGCAGTCATCATCTAATCCCCAAGGTTTTTCACATGACCCCAGAGGGAGCTAACTAACATGTGCAGCTCAGTTTTCTTTATTTCCAGAGAAAAATCACTAAAAAAGGAAGAGAAAAATCAGCTGTTCTAATGGCGATTGCAACAAGGGAAAGTCACGTGGTGCTGACGAGTAAAGAATACCGTCTCCGTTCGCTCCATAATTTTCAAACAGCTTTTCACCGGCTGTTCAAATAAGAAATATGATAGAGTTGGACGGAAGCAAAGAACTCATCTTTCAGGAACAACAGGAAACAGACACCGTCTGCTGCTGATCTTTCTCGCTTTCCTCTTTTCTTTCGGATGCTGTTTTGCTTTTTTCCTTTGTGCTCTTGTTTTCACTTCACTAATAATTACATTGCATATAGGAGAGAATAAAGTTGCGCGAATCCAATTCTCTTCAATCTCTCTCACGCCCTCATTTGTGCTCTGAATGTACAGGCAGATTACACTACAGACTGCTGCCTGGGTGCTTCCTTCAAATTATAAAAAAAATAATTATTAGTCTGACAAATATAATTCATTATTAGTCATACTCAAGGGAATCAATCAATGATGATGCTGCTCCCACCCAACAAAAAACTGACAGGAATCAGCAGATCTTTATCAACTCATCTTGCTAGGTTAGCTCTTTGTTAGTGGTTGACAAGCTAGCAATTCAACCAACCAGTGAGTCGCCCGCAGCTCAGAAACTGTATGGTATAAGACAAAGAAAGAAAGCAAAAAAATTCACTCTGTTCATTTTGGAGTTTTTAAGTTTTTCTCAAATTATAGATCATTCTCACTTCTCAATACAATTTTTCCCTTCTCAATACTTTTCTATCTCTATCTTTTTACTCTTCATTTTTATCATATCTCACTTTTTTCACTCTTTTTACTTCTCGTGCCCGGATCCAAAACGATTTCTAGAATATGCTGCTTGTCCTCCACTTGGATATTTATGCATATAATGGTGAGATGACGTACCCAGAGTCTCCATCAACGGGAAAAATCAGGAATTCAATCAATTCATGCATATATAAAAAACGAGTCCTAAATATGCCCCACCGTTACTTGTCGATGTACAGTACTTGTTTAATGTGTTGTTATCATGATTTTGCTGTCATATGTAATAATTTTTTCATTCCTTCTTTTTTATATATACACTCTATTCTAAAATTATCACCATAGACTAGCTTAAATTTGAATTAGACAGCGACAACAATTGAATGAAGTAGTAGTTTTTTGGGATTGGAGGCAAATGAAAACAAATTGCATGCAGAGGCAGAAAAAGACCTTTCTATATAGTAATGTTTTATAAAGTAAAAAAAAAAGCAGGATCCCTACATGCCCTGGCGCAGTGGTGCGGTCAACGGTCCTCGTCTTCTTCCCTCGTTCCCTCACCTCTCGACCTGCGTGCGTGCATGCATGCGCTCGCGGAGAAGCGGCCAAGAAATGCTCTCGTTTCACAAATAAACTCAGTGGTTGATCGAGCTCTCCTCTGCTCCCCTCCCCATAAATAGATGCCTTCTTCGTCCCCTACACGCCGATTGATCAACCCGTTCATTCCTCAACGTCGTCGGCGTGGGGCCTGAGAACCATGGCGCAAGAGAGCAGCGTCAATGTTGCCAAGTGCACCGTCGCCACCACCACCAGGGTGGAGGCCGCCGTGGCGCCTCCACCGTCGACCCCATTCAAGTTCAACGTGCACGCGCCGGAGTTCGTGCCCGTGTCGCCCCCTGTCGCCAGCCCCATGTCAGCGCCGGCGGGCAGCTACTACTCCCCCTTCATGCAGATGCACCCCGATTGGAATTTCTTCTCTGACCAAGAGCACGTCTTCTTCGTGCCCGACTTCACGCACGCTGGCAAGTTCGAAGCTGCCGCTGCCAGTAACAGCTCGCAGGGCAAGGCCACCGGTGCACCCGCCGACGTCGCGCAGAAAATTGTCAAGCAGGTCGAGTACCAATTCAGCGACATCAATCTGGTGGCAAACGAATTCTTGCTCAAGATTATGAATAAAGACACAGACGGTTATGGTAAGATCATTGCAACAAATTAATGAATGCGTTCCATCTTTGATTTTTGAAGCAAACAAATACATGCATAACAAATCAGAAGGAAGATTTCAACGACAAACACTACTCTACTGTTTAACACGAAAAATTGTTATTACAAATCCTTGGCTTGCCCAGTTCCCTTGTCGGTCATTGCATCCTGGAAAAAAATCAAGTCCCTTGGAGCAACCAACCAGATGCTGGTTAAGGCTCTTCGCACCTCCACAAAGCTTGTAAGCCAACAACAATTTCAGCGGCCACAGGTGAAACATTGTTCACCTGGGATCTCTCAACTAAAATTAGTCTCCCTCCTCTGCAGATTGTCAGTGATGACGGCAAGAAAGTCCGCCGTAGACAGCCATTCACCGAGAAACATAAGGAAGAACTTCAGGTCAGTCCCTCGAAATGTGACCTATTCCATCCCAGCTATCTACTGATACTTCTTCTTTGCTACAGTCTCGCATGGTCATAGCAGAAAACTTGCCAGAGGACTCCTCAAGAAGCAGCCTCGAAAAGATCTTTAGTGTTGTTGGAAGGTATGTCAGACAATAATTCCTAAAAGCGGTAGATCAAAACACATCATATATAGGTGCATATTAACTGACAGTGCATTATGTACATGTATGCTGATCAGTGTGAAAAACATCAAGATATGCCATCCACAAGAGCCTAGCTCAGCTAGGGCTTCAAATTCGGACACGCTAGTGAGTAATAAGGTATATACTTCATTTGCTCTATAACTGAACCATCAAGTGCACAATGAGTAAAACCTTAGAAGATGATAATCATAACTCTTGTTTTTTTTCACAAAGATGCATGCACTTGTGGAGTACGAAACCTCACAGCTAGCTGAGAAAGCAGTAAGTAGTTAACAGTCAGTGCTTGCTAAAATGTTCAGTAATGCAAATATCATTGGCTCTTAATTCTGCTACCCCATGGGAATGGCAAATCATTATACTTTTACATTCTTCTGTCAGGTTGAGAAGCTTAATGATGAACGAAACTGGAGGAAAGGCCTGCGCGTCCGCACAGTGCTCAGGCGCTCTGTAAGCAAAGCTCTCCTCTCCTAGCAAATCAGTTATTTGCACTCTTAAAGGCTCCTTGGATTTTAGTCAGCACTCAGCAGAAGTGACCATGCTATGGTGGATTTTTGCAGCCCAAGTCAGTGATGAGGCTCAAGCGGTCAGATTTTGACCATTTCGTTGGTTCCGACGATGACTCTCCGCATTCTCAAATTTCATCTGACTCCGCCACGCCAGACCACTCGCCTGAGGCTCATGTAAGCAACCTCTACCTCAACTTTCTGGAACAAATTCCAGTATTCATTCAGTTAGGAAGTTACTGAAAAAAAATTCATCTAACTAACAGCACGAGGATCATCAGAATGGGAGCAAGAAAGGGCGAGCTAGAGGGCGGGGGAAACTACATGTTATGGCACCGCATAGCCCACAATCTGCTCCTGCAGGCATGGTTGGCCATTTTGACCTGTCAAGCCCTCGCACAACATCGCAGAAATGCCCAATGAGCCCCAAGCAGGCTTCCCATAAGTGTACATTCAGCCCCAGGCAACCTCCCCAGGGTCCAAGGATGCCTGACGGCACACGCGGATTCACCATGGGGAGGGGCAAGCCTCCAGCATCACCCACATCCCGGGCAGCTGTTGCCGCTCCTGCTCCTGTTCTGGTTTAGTGTTCCTGCAAGTTGACTACTATAGTGGTGCTATATCTCTATGGATACTAGTGGTTGAGCCTTTTTTTTTTTTTGCTATTTCCCCTTTTGTTTTAAAGCCTTGAATAAAGTTGGCTGGCTACCGGCATGTTGACAGACTACAGAATAGTGGAGACTCTGATGAGAGTATCACATGAATACTGATCAATACAGTAATAAAGAATTACCGTCGCTTCAACTGATTCAGTTCTTCAGGAGGATCTGACAACAACGGTGCAACTACAAAGGCTACTAGCACATTCAAGTTTCTAAAAATTGGAGTTTAATTGCTAACATTATATATCTAGTTTTATTTCGCACATATGATACTTTGAAACTGGGTGATGAGCGCATTGTTGTTAGAAATGTGATGTTCTATACATCATGCATATGTAATTAATCATGGTTCATGAATATGGTTCTCAACCGGATTAACTTAGTCATGTTAATGTTCAGTCACCATGACAATTAAAAAAACCTTGGGTCAAACCACCCCTGGCTTTGCATTAAGAAGAAAAAGAACAATTAATTTAGTAGTGTTAATGTTTAGGGCTCTTTTGTTAGAGCTCCTAGCTCCTGATTCTCTGAATTCACTTTTTGATTCTCTTGTGAAGTGATTATGTGGCTGAAAGTGATTATCTTTAATTCTTTCGGATAAACTTCTAGAATTGAGACAGAGAATCACTTCTTCACAAAATCAGATCAAATCACTTCTCCTGAAAAATAAAATAACGTTTGGCAGAGCGTTCTAGATTGTAGCTGAGAATCAGGAGCTAGGAGCTCTGTAAAGGGGGCTTAGCCACCATGACACCATATGCACAATTTTTTTGAGAATGAAAAGATCAAACAACTTTGTTGCAAAATATAGAATTCTAGTATTTCTAATAATGTAAAATATATCATTTAGTATAAATATAAGTTATTTTATTATTATTATTATTATATATATATATTAAAATATATAAGTTGTGATACGAATAACTTTATTGATAAAGCAAAACATAACAAAATATATGATATTTAAATTAAATTTTTAAATAAGATGAATAATCAAACATGATGTTAGATATCAACAATGATAATAATTTTTGAATAGAGAAAATACACTTTTATAATTTTTTATTTAAAATACGATGATGTGATGCTTTCTCACTCATATGCGCCAGGTAGTAGACAGGCACAGTCCAAAACTGCCGACTTTTATAGTTTTTTTTTGTTTGACATGGCCGAGTTATATAGTTGAGGAAGAAAAAATGGAACTTCGATAATAGTAGTTGAATGAGGTTGAGAGGACTTCTTCACAGTGTTTTTTGCTTTCAAAAAAGCTCACTTAATTGAAAGGTCCACACAATTAGAGGCCCGCGATAACTTGAAGGCAGGCAGGCAGGCAGGCGAGGCGAGGCGAGGCGATGCAGAAGGCTAGGCAGCTCATCGCTCGCCTCGCCGCCACCCCAGACGCCGCCGTCCACCGCCTCCCCTTCCTCCACCGCGCCCTCACCCTTCCCCTCCTTTCCGCCGCCTCCTTCGCGCTCCAACTGTTTCGGCTCCTGTCTGCCTCCCGACTCCGCCGGCGCCGCGCCCTCCCCGTGCCTCTCGTCAGTGTCGGGAACATCACCTGGGGAGGCAATGGCAAGACGCCCATGGTCGAGTTCCTGGCCCGAGCCTTCCACAGACTCGGCATCTCGCCCCTTCTCCTAACAAGGGCAAGTCATGTTCGTCGGTTCCTGCATTTCTACCTCTCCGGATTCTTTTTTTTTTTTCCGGAATGGGGATTCTTCTTCTTCACGAGTAAAAATTCTCTTTTTTGTGTTGCAGGGTTATGCAGGCGGCGACGAGTCCAGGATGCTCCGGAGGCGGCTTTCCGACACTTCAGCCAAGATTGGGGTCGGTTCCAACAGAGCAGCCGTGGCTTCTTTCATGTTCCAGAAATATGGCTACATCCCTCACTCTGTCACCTTCTGCACACACAGAAACCTGGAATCCAGTAAAATTGGGGTCGCCATACTAGATGACGGTATGCAGGTACAGAGATCCCTTTCCTCTCTTGTTTTCTGATGATGAAAATGAATTTGTTGCCAGCATAACACAAACTGTTTATACAAGCAAACCCATCACTGCAACATATGTTGTCTAAGTTGTCTTTCTTTTAGGCAGCATTGGAGCTTGCATCGAGATATCGATATTGCGATGGTTAACGGGTTGGCACCGTGGGGGAACACCCACTTTATTCCACGAGGACCCATGAGAGAACCTTTGAGTGCACTTGCTCGAGCTGATATTGTGGTCATTCATAATGCTGATCTGGTAAGTGCCTCTGTCTCTCTAAGATTCTCTTACTTTCTCTACATTTTCTGTCATAAGGATTCTACGTTGATTAAATATGGACATTCGCATCTGAGTTTGACCTAATATACTCCCTCCATTCTTAATGTTGTTGACTTTGATTTTTAATGCCAATTTGACCATTAATCCTATTAAAAAAATAGTTTAAATTTGTAAAAGTACAAGTCATGATTGAACTAACTTTAATTATAAAGCAAATTCTAACGCAATATATGATATTTATCACTTTTGTTTTGAATACGACAAATAGTCAAAGATGATGTTAGAAGTCAACAGTGACAACAATTTAAGAACGAAGTATATCATAGTAACTATCATATTCCCTTTTAAAGTATTTATTCCTTGCCAATGGACAGTGTTACACATTGAAAATTGACCAAGCAATTTAGTCAGTTTTTCTTGCTATAGATTAGAGATCCTGCAATAGTGTGAACTGTGATACTACTGAAACCTGAAGCAATTTATAATGTATTGGATTGTTATCTTGAATTCAATACACAGGCTTCTGAAGAGCAACTTAAAGCGATTAAGTTTACTATTGAACGCAATAGTGCAAAATGCTCAGTGTTCTACAGTAGATTGGCTCCATCACATATTTTTGAAGCTAACCAACCATCACGGAGGCTTCCTTTTAGTGCATTGAATGATAAGATGGTGCTATGCGTTTCTGCAATTGGATGTCCAGATGCTTTCATTCATACAGTCCGAGAGGTGTTGTATTCCTTTGCCTTACCTTTCTTTTCCATCCATTCCATAAATCTGTTATTTTGGCTTTGTCAATTGTTCAATGCTGGCTGTTGTAATCCTTTGTATCATGGGAAGACAATCTGCACATTTACTGACATGTTATTTCTAGGCTTTCTAGAATGAGTCTCTATTAGTTAGTAAACCTAGTCCTAGTACTCTTAAGCCTTGCAAAGCCTATCTTTCCTTTAAGACTTTAGTTCCAGCTTAATCAGAAGTATGTGTCTAGGGGTTCCCATGTCTCCATTAATGAATTCTGCCTGTTGCAATGTTTCAAATATTTAAAAAGGGCAACCCAGTGCACGTAGCTCCCACTTGCGCAGGGGCCGAGGAAGGGTCTGAGCACTTTGGATCTTTTGTATTCTATTCCTATATTTCTGCAAGATGCTGTTGCCAGGCAATGTTTCAAATATGTCCCAAAAAAATCCATGTTTACCCTATACAATGTTATCCTTCCATCTACAGATTGGTCCACTCAAAACTCATAGGTTGGATTTCAGTGATCACCATTTCTTCAATGGTCATGTAAGTAAATCCATCTCTTCACATTTCTTAACCACTGCTAATTTAACTATTGCACATACAAACCAAGATAATCCTGTCTTAGGGACTGCAAGATATATGAGCCACATCTTACGAAAATGTTTCTAGTTACCTTTATTCTCATGTAAAGCAGTGTGGCATTGGTAGTTGTATATTTTGTCAGTGATGACTACTTGTAACTCATCATGTGATTGTTAATTTTCCCTTGTTATTCACCTACAATAGGACCTAAAAGTAATCCAACAAACAGCGACGGATCTCTTGAATCAGCATGGCAAAGATACAATTGTTTTAGTTACTGAGAAGGTAATGCTTTTTATAATCTGTTATGTCTTTCTGTTGCTTTTCATCGGATGCTCTGTTTGACTTTTATCATTTGAGCAGGATTATGACCGTGATCCTGAGGTCCTTAGGACATTGGCTGTGAAAGTTTGGGTGCTGTCTTCTTCCTTTCAGATAATGCCTCACAAGGAACATGGTGAAGATGAACTTATGAGGAAAGTGAAGGAGATCGTTGTGGCCGCTGGAAATAAAATGTCACATGTGGATTCTTCCAGAGGATGCATCGGGGCGGCAGGGGAGGCTCCGATAGATCAGAGTTGCCGCAGCCGGCGTTGGAAAGAATCGGCTTCCTCGCCCGATTCAACATTCCAGTGTAAAGTCCTTGTTGGTATCCGTAGGCCGTAGCTGAGGTTGAACCGATGAAGCGGAGCATTTGGTTCCGTTCACTGATTCTCAACGGTAGCTGAGAAGCGATTCCAAACTGGGCCATACTCACTTTGTTCCATGTTAAATTTATTTTCAAATATTTTCTAACCATTCAAATATTTTTAATATTACTTTAAGCCTCTCTATTCAATACCTCTCTCTTCTCCTATACATTTCTATATCTCTCTATTTTATATACATCTCACTTTTTTACCTCCTAAATTCTTATTCCCATAAATGACAAGTAAAATGAGGCGGTGGTTAAATCCGCCTTGTTGATTTGGGCCACGATTGTTGGCTTTCTAGAAACGACCTGTTACAAGAACATACTCCTTCTGTTCCAAAATATAAACATTTACAAATTTATTCAAAGTCAAATTTTTATTACTTTGATTATTAATAATGAATAATTAATGATATTTTATTATATAAAAATTATATTTTTTTAAAATTCATTGTGAAATAATTTTTCATATAAAGTATCTTTTTATATGAGAAATTATGTAATATTTTTGATATTATTAGTAAAACTTACAAGAATTTGATTTTGATCAAACCTAAAAATTGCTTACGCGAAGGTAGTAATGCTTGATTTTGACTCGAGTATCCTGTGAGTAATCTCCTATCCTCGTGATTTGTGCTTTATAGCAGAAGAAATTGTAAATTTGCAATTAGCTTGAATATGCATGCTGCCGATTTGCACGTGCTAAAGATTTGTGCCAGAAAGGAAAACAATTGTAATGAAATGAAAATGGTTGTCATGGCTGGATGCTCTGCTCTGATGGAATGCTGTGTATTACTCCTCTGGTGGTAAAATATTGACATCATTGATTTTTAACATCAATATTGATCATTTGTTTAATTTAATACAATATAATAAATATAATATATTTTGTTATGATTTACTTTATCATTATTAGTATTTGAAACACAACTAATAATTTTATAAATTTGAATAAAAGTTTTGAATAAAATAAATAGTTAAAACTAATGTTAAAAGTTAACAATGTCAATATCTGAAAACTGAGGGAGTCAGTACAAATGGTGGATTCAGGGCTTTTTATACTGCCATTGCGTCGTATAACCCCACTGCCTCTCTCTAGAATAACTTTAGATCTATTTTTAGTTAAACATGTCTTTACTAATGATTTTTCTATAAATTTGATCTTTAATAATATAAAAATATATATTATAAAAATATTTTTTTATGATGAATTAAAAGTGGAAGCAACCTAGAATGCGATTGAGAAGCTTCAGAGTGTATAGAATCTGCATCTGGTTGAAGCTTTCAGATGCCTGCGAGTGATGACTATGCCCTGGACACAGGAATTTTCTAAGCCTAAACTTTTTGTTCTCCAAAACAGGGTTTGCACTTCTGACCTTAATTTTTCAAAATGAAGCTGCCAATTGACCCTACTTTTTTATACTTACTGCACCCTGTTTTGTAAACAAAGTCTAGCTGTATATAGGAAAATTTCAGCAATAATTGAATACATTTTGATTTTAATTTCAGTAAAAGTTCGCATGATTTGCAATAAGAGAAGCATCAACTGAAAAGTTGGATGTTCAGTAATGTTACAGATAGTATTGGAAACTAAAGAAAATAACCACGAGTACTGCAATCGATAAGAGCATTGGATCATATGCACGTATGTAACTGATGACCTTCAAGCTGCCTCTACAGGAGCAGAGGTCTCCAAGTAGGCCTCATCCTCCTCATCTTAGCAGATTCTGCCCTCTGCCAAGACATTGCTTCTTGGCCTATTTCTAGAACAGCCTCGTCACATGCAGTCATCGTCAAAGAATAAACATCAGAGGCCTCGTCCATGGCAGCGCCCACCTGCTTGTGCGTCTAGCGGCCTGCGCGCGCACAGCCAAGCCCCAGCCCCGCCACCGCCTGCGCGTCCCTGCGAAGGCCCATGCTCCCTCCCAGCAGCCTAGCTCAAGCCCCGCTACCTCCTATGTGCGCCCATCGAGCCCTGGCTGCCTGTCGAGATCTGTGCCAGCACGGGCCCTATCGCAGCCACCGCTTGGTGAGAACTCCGTTCGACGGGTCACGAACAAAACACAATAAACCATGGAAGGTGTATTTTTGACTTGCTCATGTTCGCTATTATCTCATGATTTTCCATATTTTTTAAATCATCAGAAAATCCAACTGCTAACGGTGTTACGAACTAGGGCCAAATGGTAGCTTTATTTTAAAATACCAAGGTCAAATACGTAAACTTAAAAAAATAATACCAAACATGTAAATTATTTTTTCAACTTGACCAGTGACGCAATTGTCCCAAAGAGAAATGGCATCATACCTCAATGATAAAGCGAGCCCAGAGCTTGTCAGAAGGATGCTCCAGAACTCCTTTCAGTATGTCTACTTCAACGCCCTTCAACATATACACATATCAAGAAACAATTCATTGTCCTCATACAACATCTTGATGAAACAGCCATGATCTTGTTATGCAGTGACAAAATTGCCTGAGGCATGCAGGTTCAGTTACGTACCTCAATAAAAACATGATTAGGCCAATCAAGTTTTTCAGCTCTCAGAGGGAAGCTTTCAAGTTGATACTTGATCTTGTCATTTGCTTCCTTGGTTGAAGTAGAGCCTTGGAAATTTACTTCATGGGCTTAGCTCAACCATTTGCCAAGCTCATTTCTTCTCTCTGACTGAAGATGAAAATGACGAAAATGCCTCATCTTTCTTAATTGAATGGTAAAACTCGTTTCTTCTCTCTGAGAGACTGAAGATGAAAATTACAAAAATGCCTCATCTTTCATAATAGTAAGGGCAATATTACTCACAGTTCCACTAACATCGCTTATGAATAATGGGTGCCTTTAACATGACTTTAAATATTGCAAAACCTGCTGCCATCAGCAACTGCATACAGAAGAACCATTATTCAGGCATTCAGAGTTAAAAGAAACTGTTCATAACATAACATACTCTATAAAGTAGAACAATGATATAGCTTGTAACGACCGGGTATTTTTTACCTTTCGATAAGTCTCGATCTTGCGTGACTTTGCCAATCCCAGGAGGTAGACAAGCACGACATCACAAGCGATCAATTAAGAAACCATAACAGAAGTATTAAACAAGAAACGAAAATAGAAAATAGCAAGTCAAAGCAAATTATTTAGAATAAATCCTCCAAAGAGGTCCGTCGGCACGCAGACCGAAAAACATCTCAGAGCAGAAAGATCACTATCGAGAAATCCATCAAGTGCAGCAACGAAAGCATCATCATGGCAGCTGTAGCGAACCTCTTCCACACAGGCAATCTTGAGCGCAAGAGCTGACTTCACGGTTCATCAGAGACGTAGTCGAAGTAGAAGCTGAGAGTAATCTCTGAAAACAACAAATTAGAAAGCCGTGAATACGAATACTCAGCAAACCGCGTGGTACCTATCAACAATGTATGCATGCAAATGGTTTCAAAGGTAAAGGCATGGCTCAAGTGCTAAATGCAAGTTTAAAACATTTTATTTTACTTTAAAGATGCAAGAAAGCTTTATTTTAAATCTGTCAAATTTTATTATCTTGCCCCGCAGGGATCTCCGTTATCTCAGACAGAGGTTCATTTTAAATGCCGGTGTAATCTCCACACTCGACCACAGCTCAAAAGCCGGAGTCAAAAACATTTTGAAATAGAAGAGGAGGAAGAAAAATAAAACTACTCAACGAGGAGCACAACTCAAGAGGGTGTCCTTCCAAAAAAGACGTGGCAATACGCATTGATTGTAATCTCTACAGAGTTTATGCACCTAGACCCACGAGAAGTGCCATCAGAAATTACCGTCGTAGTGTCGACGAACACACAAGACTCGTCAACAAGTTTTAACTGGCGTTATCCGTCCTCCAGGATAGAGATCTCAAATGACTACACAATCGGGTCTTGGAGCTATGAAGAGCCTACCACTGATCAGATGGGGTATCTCGATCTTATGTGTAGAGTCATAGCTCTACACCACACTAACACAACACCACCAACCCACGGGTAAACAACCAGTCTCGGCAAACTTCAAGATCAAGCCACTGCTTATACAGAGTAACGTGGTGTGCATGGTTGCCAACTGAGCGTACAAGGCTCGAAGGACTCGGTCTTTAATTGCCGGGGCAGGCACTCTCTCCAACCTCAACGCCAACAACCAAGAAGTCTTATGGAAAGATCCCAGCCCAGATCTTCTCGTTGTACCCGTCACAGATACACCCACAGAGACTTCTCAAAAGTCCCCCAGCTCCTCATATTCCATCCTGCCCCCGCTAAATAGTTACGTATAGTTATTTGCAAAACTCACACATTTGACTTACAGTTCAAAATCATTTAACATAAATTCTATTTTTATAGTGATAGGTGTGAGATAAAAATAAATGCGACTAAGCATGGCTAAGCATAAAAATAAAATAATTATTCTAAAGCAATCCTAGGGCTCATATTTGTGGAACAATAAATAGACACGGCTTAGGAATGTTGCTAGCATATTTTAAAACAGTTGGCATGCAAATTAGGGTTGCAAACATAACATGCAGTTTAAAATACTAGGTACAAAAGTGATAAAAAAACGCGGCTTACCTGGTAGCTCGGGATCGTAGTCGGGATTCAGGTCGTCGAACTGAGCGACCTCGCGGTATTCCTCCTCGGGTTCACCAGCTAAACACAACACGAATAGGGATCAGACACTGGTACGCGACAATGAAATTCGGTAATTAAATCTAAATTTAGACTACCAGGCTAAACGTGCTTAAAACGTTTCTCGAAAAATTCTTCACGACAAACTCGACGGGACAAATTAACGAAAATATTTTGAGAATCATCTGAGATCAAACGGAGTTCCCCAAAAATCTTAGAAGATCTAGACCACGAGATTAACCGCAAATCAATTAACGCAAATTGATTAGCAACTAATCCATCAATCCATCGGAGAGGAAAATGGAATTTGAGAGAGCGGAATTTTCTTACCAGAGAACTGGAAAATCGGAGACGAAATCGCGGAGATCGGAACCCGGGACTTGTACTGGAGATTCGGAAATCAGACGGCGCACTGGTGTCGGAGGCGCAGAGGGAACGACGACACGTGGAGAGGCGCGGGGTTCAGAGACGGCGATGGCGATGCGTCAAAGGAGACCGAGCGGGGACGGCGCGTGGGAACAGGCCGGCGTGGAGCAGTGCGGGGAACGGGATCGACGTCGGGGCGCGGGGAAGGCGTCACGCGGGACGTGGGACCAGCAGATGAGTCAACGGGCGACGGGGATCGAGGTGGCGGCCGACGCGCGGAGACGGGTGACGGAGTCCACGGAGCGGTCACTCGGAGGGCGACAGGAGCCGATGACGTGAGGTGATGGGATCGGAGCGGCGACGCGGCTTCGGGAGAGGCCGACGTGGGTTGAAGCAGGACGCGTGGATGACGTCGGCGCGGGATGCGAGGATGGCGGGAGTAGGCGAGCGGACCGAGGCAGCGCCGGCGTGGGGAAGCGGTTGCCTCACGCCTGACTCTGGAATAGAGGGAGGAAAATGGGGAGGGGAAGAGAAAAAATAGGAAGGTGTGGGAGAGGATAAGGATGAGGGGGGTATTTATAGGAGAGGGTTAATTAGGGATTATTGCAGAATAATTATTCTCAGCCCAAAAAAAAGTCCGTGGGCCAAATTATTCCAACGTCCGAAAAATAAAAGAGAAATTCGAAATCTCACGGAATTAATTTCGGGACAATGTCTCCTCGATTAATTGAAAAATCAAGGATGTTACAGACTCTCCCCTTACAGGATCTCGTCCTCGAGATCAAAAAGCGGACTCAAACAGATAGAGAAACTCTTTTCTCAGACTCTCTTCCTTCTCCCAGGTAGCCTCTCGCTCGGTGTGGTTGCTCTATTAGACCTTGAGAAACTTGATCTTGGACCTCCTCGTCTCCTTGAACGCCTCATCAAAAATCTTCACAGGGTACTTCAGGTACTCGAGCGTGTCTTGAATATCCAAAGCATCAGGGACAACTTGCTCCTCAGACACTCAAAGACACTTCTTCAAGTGAGAGGCGTGAAACACACGATGCACACCCGCCAGCTCGGATGGCAAGTCCAACCTGTAAGCAAGCTCACCGATCTTCCTCAGAATCCGAAAAGGACCAACAAACCTCTGAGCCAACTTTACTCGGACATAGAAGCGACGCGTGCCACGGAGAGGTGACACCTTAAGATACACCCAATCATCAACCTCGAAAGAAAGGGCCTCTTTCTCTTATCCGCATAACTCTTCTGACGACTCTGAGCAACCCGGAGATGCTCTTTGATCTTCTCAACCTTCTCTTCTGCAGCTTTAATGGAATCAAGACCGAAAAAAGACCTCTCACCAACCTCTGACCACATGAGCGGGGTACGGCATCTCCTACCATACAACGCCTCAAAAGGTGACATCCCCAAGCTGGCCTGAAAGCTGTTGTTGTATGAGAACTCCGCAAAAGAAAGACTGTCCTCCCAGCTCTGCCCATAGCTGATCACACATGCCCTCAACATATCCTCCAGAATCTGGTTCACACGCTCTGTCTGACCATCTATCTGAGGATAGTAAGCTGAACCGTACACCAGGTGTATACCTATAGCCTCATGCAAGCTCCTTCAGAATCTCGTGGTAAACTGAGGCTCGCGATCTGACAGAATGCTCCTCGGCGCACCATGCAACCTCATGATATGATCAATGTACAACTTGACCAACTGATCAACTGAGTACCTCTCATTCACAGGGATGAAATAAGCAGTCTTCGTCAATCGATCCATCACCATCAAGATAGCATTATGATGGCGAAACGTCATCGGCAAACCTGTGATGAAATCCATACTGATCATTCATCTTGTGGTCGGAGTAGATCTCACATCAGTTGCCGATCAGATAATGTCTCAAAATCTTCAAAGTATGGACAACAGCCGCCAACTCTAGATCATGCGTCGGATAGTTCAACTCATGCTTCTTCAACTGCCTCGAAGCATAGCACACCACCTTCTTGTTCTGCATTAACACACAATCCAAACCCTGACGAGAAGCATCACAGAAGACCTGAAAATTCTGGTGAATATCTGGCAAGGTCAAAACAGGTGCAGATGTCAACCTCGTCTTCAGCTCCTGAAAACTCCTCTCACAAGCATCTGACCACACAAATGACACTCCAAACTGAGTCAACTCAGTCATAGGCTTAGCAATCCTGAAAAAGTTCTCAATGAATCAGCGATAGTAACCTGTCAATCCAAGAAAACTCCTCACCTATGAGACTGACTTCGGAGACTCCCACTCCACAACAGCCTTGACCATCTCGAGATCAACGGCAACACCCTCAGTTGTGACAACATGACCTAAAAAAATAACTTTCTCAAGCCAAAACTTGCACTTGCTAAACTTGACATACAACTGATGAAACTTTAACCTCTCAAGCACAACTCTTAAATGCTGCTCATGCTCTTCCGCTGACTTGGAGTAGACAAGGATATCATCAATGAAAACCACCACAAACTTATCCAACTCAACCATGAACACCTTGTTCATGAAGTAGGCAGGTGCATTAATGAGTTTAAAAGAAACGACCAGGAACTCATAAGACCCATATCTCGTCACGAACGAAGTCTTCGGAATGTCGGAAGGACGGATCTTCATCTGATGATACCCCGATCTCAAATCAATCGAGAAAAAGAACTTTGCACCCTTCAACTGATCAAACAAATCATCGATCCTCAGCAAAGGGTACTTGTTCTTTATCGTCACCTCATTCAAAAAATAGTAGTCAACGCACATGCGCCTTGACCCATCCTTCTTCCTCACAAAAAGCACTGGGGCTCCCCACGGAGAAGCACTCGGCCGAATGAACCCTTTATTCAAGAGCTCATCGATGTGCTCTTTAAGCAAAACAAGCTCATCGAAAGACATCCGATACGGCCGCTTGGCAATCGACGCGGTACCAAAAAGCAGATCGATCACGAACTCAACATCTCGATCTAGAGGGTGTCCTGGCAACTCATCTGGAAACACCTCCGGAAACTCACGAACAACTGGAATCTGCTCCAAAGACAACTCCTGCAAGCTGCAAACTGAAGGTGGAACTCTGGACGCTCTAGTGGCGCACACCACTCAAACACCGTGGTGGTTAACCAACGACACAACCCTCTCAGCACAGGTAATGACTCCCTTGTGCCTCACCAGCCAATCCATCCCCAAGATGATATCAATGTCACGCAAGGGAAGGACGATGAGATCGGCTAGAAAGACCACACCCTCAATCAAGATTCGAACACCTCTACACTCAACACGACTCTTATAGACTCCAAGAGGTGAAGTGTTATGTGTAGGTATAGCTACGAGTGAGGTAGGGAGACTATGTGTAGTCGCAAACGCCGACGACACAAACGAGTAAGTAGCCCCTGAATCGAATAAAACCATCGCTAAGTGAGAGTGAACCAAGAACTTACCAACAACGACATCAGGTGCCTCCTGAGCCTCCTCCATAGAAATGTGGTTCAGGCGGCTGCACGTAACGTTTGGCTGAGCTGTGCTATGGCCCGCTGAACGCGCTCCTCGACCTCCAGACTGGTGCGGTGGCCTAGCGGGAGTGACAAACTAAACACCACCTCCCCCAAGACCCTACTGCTGGCGCCTCGGGCACTGAAACGCCTTGTGACCCTCCTGGCCACACTCGAAACAGCGAACTGAGGGATGACCTACTGTCAGATGGAAAGCAGATTGCTGCTGCTGCTGGAAGGCACCTCTCTTACTGTGAGAACTCTGCCACTGAATTGAAGCTGGAGCAGGAGCAGTGGATCAGGCGAAGGTGGGCTGTCCCGATCCCTGCTGGAACGAACCACTGAAGCGCTGACGCTGAGGCCTCACGACTGGTTCCCTGACCAGTTGCCCTCTTTGCATCCCTGGACCGATCGAGCTTCTGAAGTGACACCTTCAAAGCCAGACACCTGTCAATAAGCTCATAAAGGCTCCTCTGAACACCACCATCCAGGTACGGGAGAATGTTAAGACGCAAGCCCTTCCGGAACCAGTACATCTTGCGGCGCTTGGTCGAAACCTCCTCTGGTGCAAAGCGGCTGAGTTGAGTAAAACGGTTGGCGTACTCAGTTACAGACATACCTCCTTGACGAAGGTTACGGAATTCCTCCGCCTTCGCCTCTATGGCTCCCTCAGAGATATGGAAACCACGAAAAGCAGTGACAAAGTCGTTCCAAGTGAACTGCTCTGGGTCGTCAAGAGTGATGTAAAGAGTACCCCACCAAGCACCAGCTGCACCTATCAACTGGTGAGTCGCCAAGCGAACAGCTTCCTGATCGTCACACTGAATCAGGTCAAGCTTCTTATCAATATCTCTGAGCCAATCGTCGGCATCCAGAGGGTCAACTGCACGGTCAAAAGTAGGTGGACGCATGCGCAGGAATATAGCCATGTGAGAACTAGCTGGCTGGTGGTACTGTTCTGCGTCAAGAGCAGGAGCACGTCCACGAGGCTGCTACTGTGACTGCTCGACAATCTGCTCAAATAGAAGCGTTTGTCGAGTCATCACCTCCGCTAGGTTCAGAGCAGCTGGAAGCTCCTCATCAGGAGCGGCAACACCGGCAGGCTCAACTCCAGGGTCCATGGCAACTCCTCTGCCACGCCCTCCAGCCTGAGGGATTGGTGCTTCAGCACGGCCACGGCCACGGCCACGCCCTCGACCAACGCCGGGTGCGTTAGCCGCAGGTGGCACCGGTACACGACCTCCAGCACCGCGACCATGATCTCTGAGGGTAGCACCACGACCACGCCCAGCGGGTGGCGGTACCTTAGGGTCCTCCAGAGCGGCCTGTGGCAGAACCGCCCCAAAACACTGGACGGCTCGCCTAGGATCGATATCGGGTGATATTGAGCAACAATACCCAAATAGTACAACACGAGTGATAATATAAAATAGGGAAACCGATTAGGTCTTACAATAAAGTTCAAATAGTCTTA
>BCLF01000159.1:296802-363638 GCA_001602275.1 Zoysia japonica | reverse complement strand
GATTACTGCTGAATCTGTTATCAATAGCACAACCGTTTACTTTAATGGTACAGCAGCCAGTTCTTGTCAATGAATATGTAATTCCCATTTTCCTTTCCATAGTGTATTCTCTGAAAGTACATGATATCCACGAAGTTTCCAATATTATTGGCAGTTTTATGGGAAATATGCTCTGATATTCTAATGTCACTATCGCCAAAAATTATAGAAGCAAATGTGGAATCGACATTGTTCTATCTGTACATACACAGTAGGCACCAACCTATATATGCATCCAACATATATGGATGGTAGCTGTCATCCATTTCCCTGTTGACTTCATGAATATACGATCGAAGCTTAGAGATAACAGTGAAGATGCTATCATTTCATTTATCCAATCGTTCCTTTTCAATACTATTTAAATAAAAATATTTGAATTAGATATGATTGAAAAATGTTGGAAGTGAGTAGACTTAGTATAGAAAGGAATGAAAACAAATGACACCTGAATATAATAAAAGCAATAAGGGGCTCCAAAACATATCCATAAAAGCAATATAACCATCATCAATTCTCCCCAAAGAATCGACCGTTGATCAAGCTCTAGCAAACCGTACACACCCATAGCAAATCGATTAAAATTACACACCCATAGCAAATCGACTAAAATTACAGTTACAAACCAGTTTTTATGAGGAAAAAATAAAACCATCCGCAAAACCAGAAGTATATGCATAGGGAACGGAGCAAACTTCAGGGCGATCCAAGCGGCGCCAAATTACGTGATTGGAGTTCATGCAAAGCTAGTCGGCAACGCCCGCGCCGCCAAATCGCATGCACTCAGTCGCACAAACATACAATACATAGGCACGTACGTACGAAATACGGCGCCTTGTAGGCTGGCAGAGGTCGATTGCCGGCGGCGGCGATCACGCGGTGGCGGCGGCGTCGCGGACCTCGAAGACGTTGCGCGTCTTGACGACGACGTCGTACATGTGGACGAGCTTGAGGCGTGCGAAGTCGCGCGGCACGGAGATGAGGTGCACGGTGGAGCGCTGGTGGAACTGCAGCAGGCAGGGGTCGTAGAGGTACGGCTCCCACCCGAGCTCGCGGAGCCGCCTCTCCAGCACCTCGTACGAGGTCACCACCTCACCGCTCGGCACGTGGATCAGCACCTTGCCCGGCCGCCCACCGCCGCCGCCGGCGCCACCGCGGCCGCTGCTCGGCGGGTCGCTGTCGGCGCGCCGCACCATACCGTCCTCGAACACCCACACCCCCGACATGGTTCCTTTCTCGCAACAGGAGCTTGGCAGATCTTGTTGTGCCGGGAGCGGGAGGTCGGGCAGAGTTTATATACAGGGGAGATGGGGGGAGGTGCTGACGTAAGCGGAGGGGTGCGGGCCCACTGTTTGGCCTTCAGTTCGATCGGCTAAGGTGGGGCCCATGGCTCCCCGAAGCAATTATAGCTGGTCAACGGGCACGGCCCGCGCCTGGCCGAGCTCGTGCTTTATTCAAGGCCGCCCGGCACGGCCCCTAAATAATTGGATCGTGCCGTCCACGGGCCGCTGGCTTAATCTCAAGCACCACCGTTCGGATGTTTTTAGATGGGCCGTGTTATATCGGTGCGCCTGTCGGGTCGCACCGTGTCGTGCCGATTTAGAACCCAAAATAAAAATAAATTTTATTTTTGTTTTGAAAAATTACTAAAAAATAATTATATAATTTAGTCAAATTACATATATTTAATGTTGAATTACAAATAAAAGTTTCACGAATTTATCGGGCGTGTCGTACTGTACCGGAGCTAACGGGCTAAACGAGCTTGGTGTCGTGTCTAGTCAGCCTGCTCTAAATGTGCTGTGCCTGTGCCGTGCCAATGGGCCTGCACCTAGGCTCAAAAACGACTTGTGTCGTGCTTCGGCCCGACCCGACCTGATCACACATCGTGCCGTGCTGTGCTCGTGTCGGGTCAAAACGATCGGACTTTATGTCGACCCATTTAGCTCAACCCATTTGACCAGATATAGATGCAATCCTTGGGAAAGGTAGGGCCGGTGTGGGCCCACGAGTTACGGCGATTCCAATCGAGCAACGAATCATTGGAAGCTTCTGACCCGAGTGTGGCTACTGGCCGTCCGATTGAGCTACAGACGGCCGAATGGAAAGGTTCCATGTTGTGGCCACCACAGAAGGAAAGAGCCA
This sequence comes from Zoysia japonica, assembly GCA_001602275.1. NCBI lineage: Eukaryota > Viridiplantae > Streptophyta > Magnoliopsida > Poales > Poaceae > Zoysia > Zoysia japonica. The sequence continues at coordinate 361,454 of BCLF01000159.1, read as the reverse complement.
GTCTGAGCCGTTTATTTTTCTGACTATTATTAAATTCCTCTTTGGAAAGTAGATCAGTAAAGTAATAATAGCATAGCATACTCCCTCTGTTGTTATGTCGCTATTGATTTTTAATCTGAACTTTGACCTTTTGTCTTATTAAAAAATTAGTTTAAATATGTAAAAATTTAAGTTGAGACTCAAATAACTCTAATGATTAGTCAAATTATAACAAAAAATATATTTTTTATCAAATTTTTTTGAATAAAACGAATAGTCAAAGTTGAAATCAAAAGTCAACGGTGACATATTGTCCACAAACTCATTGTGTTTTTTAATATTTGCATCGATATTATAAAGGACCCTTTGCAAAGTACTGCTCAACTTGTATTCACCTCTTTTTCTTTTTGTCATAGTTAAAAAAATAAAATATAGATAGCATAAAATATTATTTCTACGGCTACAGTGAGATGAGTGGTGAAAATTCTGTAAAAAGAAACGCCTTACCGAACTCTTGCAAGGTTCTTACCAAAGCAGAGCAATTGATGGTGCAACCAGTGGCAAGAGAAACCTGAAATAAGTGGTGTAGCAATTGCAAGGTCGAATACAATGCTGACTAGAGGCGAATATGTAGAGCTTGGAGTGCTAAAAATTTATTAGTGGAACACAATTTTATAAAAAAATTACAATATTGAATAAGTGTTCTAAATATTATGTTCTACTTGCTGGTTTAATCTTATAAAAACTTCAGATATTACAACAATATGAATGAAGATATCAAAGGGCTGCAAAACCACAAACGATAAGGATTCAGAAATCAACAAATTGTTCAGCACTTAAAAAATCAACAAAGGTTAATTCTTGACTTCTTGATCTTCTAATTTTTTTATTTTTATTTTATTTTTATGATATTTTTCTCTGAACCAAAACCACAAAAGATGGTACATGACCAAATTTTAGATCAAAATAATGAAAGATATGGTCTAGAGAAAATCTCAAATTTCTTTTAAATCTATTTTGAAACTTTGGAGCGCAAGAACATAAACTGCTGATCTCAAATAATTGAATATAGGGCTGTTAGAGGTTAGAAAATTTTCTGTACATATACGAGAAGTACTTATATGTCTAATTTAGAGTTCAGAAACAAAAGTTATGACTATTTTAATAATGGATCTGCGTATCAGATTTTTTGAAGGCTGAAAACAGATTCGAATTCCAAATTGGGTGCAAAATTTGTAATGATTTGGTGATGAAAGTTTATGAATAGGTGATTTGGATGCTAGAGACCTGATAGTGGACGAAAGAAGGGATGGGGGATTGGAAAAGTTTTTTGATGCAAGATAATAGATAACAGATGTGACACAATAACAGATCTGAACACGATAATAGATGAATGATGAAGAAAAATACCTGGATGCAAAAAGATTTTGGAATCCAGCAACTATAACACAAACTAAAGATACAAACTCAACACTACAGACTCTGAAATAAAATTATGTAAAGCCTAAATATGGCTTAGACAGAGGAACACCTAATAATCTATTATTTTTATTTGTGTTGCGGTTTTTTTTGGACGTTAGGATGAATGTAAATTTGATAAAGAAAAATGTGAACTTGACAGTATACATGAAACTCTGATTACCACTTGATGTGTATGTGGTTCTTGATCTTCCGTTAGGTCGTGATAACTCTGGATTTGGTGAATATGTGATACACAATCGATCCGGCGCAAATCAAAAAGATTCTAACCTCACAATCGCAGCACCGTTTCTACTCTAGTTATCAACTATGCACACACGATTGACCTATTTAAAAAAACTAATCTTAACTTGCGAATCGAAGAACACAAGGAAAAACAAAGGAAAACACTACTCAATTGCGAAATCTAAATTAAACACACAAAGTTGAAATCCAACAAACTGTCAAACTGTAAAACTGTTTGATAACAGATTAAACTAAGAAAAATCTTAGTCTAAAGATAGAGATTTTTTAGTTCTCACCTTTAATACGGGAGCCTTTCAGTTCTTGCCCCTCAATCCGAGTGACCTTCATTTACAGTCACTAAATACGTTATTAGCTTCAGAATGTACCATTTCTATAATTTAATCTTATCTTCACTGACTTTCAGTATTTTCTCTAATTTGAAATGACGCTTCTACCCCCGTTGCACTTGTCAAATATTAAATCACCGAATCATTCTGGAATCTTAACCTCTCTTCCTCTCGTCAGGCTTGCTCCCATCTCCTCGTCTGAGTTTTGCAACTGCGGGGGGAGCTTGGCCGGCGAGGGTGGTGGATCCAGGCTGGCGGGAGCTCGAGGTGACTACGGCGGAGTGCGTAGACGGGCGCGCGTGGAGGCAGCCACAAGCAGGTGCCGCGGCGCTCGGGACGGGCGCAGGGCGACTGCATACAAGAGCTGCGCCCCGCGTGGGGTGGGCTCGGCAAGGAGCGGTGGCTCGCGCAGGATGAGCTCGGCAGGAACGGCAAGCGCGCAGGGAGATCTTAGCCAGGAGCTGCGGCGCGCGTGGGCGGGAGCTGTGGCCAGCGCGGGCTCTGAGGATCTCCGTTTCGCGTCTAGGTAAGGAACTACTAATTCACTTAATTTCCAATCGTAGTTTTATTCAGAGAACGATTGAGAGTGAATAAGGAAACTAGCACTTCTTATCTATAGGGAGAGCAATGGTTTCAGCTGAGATTCTCAGACTTCAAGCTGTCGCAAAGTGATGATGCATCAAAAATCAGTCGTGCTAAAATTCTGAAAGAAAGGCCGAGGACACTAATGATGGGTACATTGAGCATGTCGAGAGCTGTGATCCTGAGCAGAACTGGAGAATATGTTAATATGTTTTGTTGGGCTTGTTCAAAATCCCTTAAACTTGGAAAATATAGGCGTATGCTATATAAATTTTCTTTATTGTGTGCTAGGGCCGAAGAGCAGCCTCTTTTATGCGAGCAGCTTGCTTAAAGGGTATTTTGGTCGGTTCAAGTGGAAGCAATTGAGAAAATATAAAAGAAACCTAAAAAGGGTACATTCTGAAGCTAATAAAAGAAACCTAAAAAGGGTACATTCTGAAGCTAATAATGTATTTTGGGGGCTGTTAATGAAAGTCATTTGCATTGAGGGGCAAGAACCAAAAAATCTCTCTAATAATGCTACTACTGTTTGTGTAGAGATTGAGATGTCCTTAAGAGAAAACTCAAATACTAATAGAGCTAAAAAAAGATACAGCACAAAGGTCAAAAGATGGTGTCACAACACTGACAGATTCTGAATGTCGTATTGTTTTAACAATTCATTGAGATCTAGGAAGTAGTTGGGCACAGGATTAGATCTGTTGGAAATCTTATCTCTTTAGCTTTCCATCTATATTTAAAACGTTTAAAATAGAGTTCGTATGCAATCTCGGCATCCGTTTTAGTGCAGGCTACTCCTGGAGTCCGACTTGGACTCAAACTCGAGTTGGATTCAGACTCTTTTTAGAATTGAACGTCCTTCTTCTAGTGCATCTCCAAGTTATTCTTCAACTTTCCTTGCTCCTCTCTAATGTTATTAATTATGATAAAATCATTAGGTAGCAAACTATTTTCAAAGAAAGAAAAATATGTGTTTAGAAACGAGCTCACCCCTAATTTTAACTCTTGTGCATGAGTTTCATCAATACTAATTTGAGAAGTGCTGTGTGTATCTAAGGGAATGATGTCCTCATCAACACTTGTTAACCTAAATAATGGTGCTCACAAGGATGACCTGTGGGTACTTGCTGATTATGTTACAGGTTTTCTACGTAGTTGACCCTGCAAATGATAAAAAGCACATTTTTATTTTGCGAAAGCAAAGAATTATTAGAGTCGAGAATATAGGTGATGACGTAACGGACTATAATAAATATGATGAGATGACGCTTTTTACAAATCCAGAAAACATCAGGCTCATGGAACGAAACATTGATAAAAATATGATGCCTTACGTCCGAGGAGATGGAAAAGAAAAACTATGTAACACAATCACTCTTATATAAGCAGATATCGAACTTTTATGTAACTTAATTATGTAATTTTTATTAAACCTAATTTTCTTTATTTATATCTGAGCTATGTGTATCTATATACATTTTTTGCACGCCATTTTTGAAAACTTATAATGGTTTTGCTTCAATTCTTACTTACTTTGGATGCACATCCCATAAACTTGTATAGCGTTTACTAATACACATGAACACATTAAGTATGAACAGATTAAACTTATGACAAAATTGCATAGCATTGAATTTTCATGAAACCGTCAAAAGTACAGTTGAATTGTGAGAAACAATTTTCCAGTAAAAACAAATATTTGTTTTATTAAAAAAATCGCTAATACAGGTGTTTGGCACTAAGAACCGCCTGTACTAATATTGTAGTGCAGGCGGTCGCCTATGAGAACTGCCTGCACTAAAGGCCTTAGTGCTTGATGTGTACGTGCTTCTCGATCTTTCGTCAAGTCGAAGTCAGTCTCGATTTAGTGGAGATGCGACAAATAATTGATCAGGCCTCAAATCAACACGATTCGAACCATGCAATCGCAACACCACTCTAGCTCTGGTTATCAACTGTGCACACATGATTGACCTCACTAAGAAGGCTAATCTCAGCCTGCGGATCAAAGAACACAAGCAAGAATAAAGAAGAACGCAACTCAATTGCGAAATCTGAATTAAAAACAAAGTTGGAATCAAAAAACCGTCAAATGGCAAAACTGTTTGATAACAGATGAAACTAAGCAAAAATCTAATCCTAATGATGGTGGCTACTAATTATATAGAGTTTAGAGTATCTTTAGTGCAAACCCTAATACTAATGGACCTAAGAAAGATACATAGCCCAAAGGCTAAAAGATAGTGTCGCAGCACCAGGGCAGTTTTTGGATATCATCTTGTTTTAACGATTCCTGCTAACTCTATTTAGAGATAAGACGGGCACTGTTGGAAAAGTTGTCTTCTTAGCTTTACATTCATATCTAGAACGTCCAAAATGGATCCCAGATGCGACTTGGGTGTCCGTTTTAGTGCGGACTCCTCTTGAAACCCGAGGGCAACTCGACTCTGAGTTGGATTAAATCTCCTCCGAGGCTCAACGTGCCTTGTTGGTCTTTAGCATTTCCAAATCTTTCTTCGTGTTTCTCTTGACCCTCTCCAATATTCCTAATCATGATAAAGTTATTAGTTAGCAATCTATTCTCAAAAGAAGGAAGACATGTGTGTAGGAATGTGCTCACCTCTATATTGAATTGTCGTGCACGAGCACTTGTGATTTGTAAGGATCAAGGACAACGAGAAGGGAGGTTGAATCGGTGGACTTATAGCACTAAATTTGCTATAAACTAAAACTACAAGACTGATCGCAACGGAAACAAAACTAAACAAGTCTAGTAGGCCAAAACCCCTAACAATGCTAGTGATAAGGAAATAACAACAAGCAAGCACTAGCACGATAACCACAAAGAAGAATCAAAGAACAACCTATCACACTACTCAAATAGTAAGTAAATGCGGCAAGTAAAAAGAGTGAGATAGAGAGTGCTCAGTGATTTTTTTCGAGGTCTCAAAAGTTAAGCTCCTTCCTCTAATCCTCGTTAGACCACTCCTGTCGAAGTCTCGGTCCCTCTTGTCGTTGTTTCCGAAATAATGCTCACAAGGGTACGCTTCACTCTTGATGTGAAGACACCGACGGTCCGGCTGTCGTACACAATACTTAAGTGCTAGAGCAAGCCTACAAGGCTCAAGCGCTCCCTCTTGGTGTTCCTTTCGAGCAGGAGACTCGAAACCACGTACAAACTTGACGACGTATTCCACAATCTCTTCGGAAGCTCGATCACTGACTCTTAGCCGGTCTATGCTGCCCACACCAAGAGTAATAGGCAAAGATCACTCCTCTCAAGCCCTACAAACTCTAGAAGTGTATGAATGCTCCCTATCACTCTCTTACTAGCACCAAAGATCTCTAATCTTGCAATATGCTCTCTTGGTAGTGTCCCTTGGCCTCTCACAACTTGGCTATAGCAATTCTGATGAAGGGCACACTAGAAAAACTCCCTCCACGGTTTAAATAGGCTCCAAGCCCAGAAACAACTGTTGTGACGTGATGTCATAAAGCTGACTGCTTTATGCAATCACCGGACTATTCGGTGACTGGACCACCGGGCTGTCTGGTGACCCTTCTTCCTCCTCGGCCAGGGAAACACCCTATCTTGAATCCATTCCATAGGACACCAGACTGTCCGGTGCATACCTTCACCGGACCGTCCGGTGACTTTTACTTTTGGACTTTCAGAGACATCTTCTCTGGACTTTAGCTTCTGTTTCACCGGACTGTTCGGTCATTGCACCGATGGACTGTCCGCTGACTAAACCTCCTCGACTCCAGAGAGCACCTCTCTCTAGACTATCTCCTCCAGGGTTCACCGGACTGTTCGATAACCTCACCGGATTGTCCGGTGACTGAGTCTTCAGCTGGTTCTTGAGCTCCGGTCTTTGACTTCGCTTCCTCTGCCATCTTTAGTGCTTTCTGAGGATTTAAGGAGCATTCACACCCTCTAACACTTGTATGACAAGAGACAAATAATCTTACCCTCTTAATATTACCGACATTCCTATGGACTCTCTAGCTAGTTATTAGCCTTGGTCCTCTGACGCTAAGCAACTTCTCTTCTAGGCATCGTCCTTGTCATCCACCGAGGAAGCCCACCATATTGATGTAGAATTAGCGCGGTGGTACCTACAACACAACCGTTACCTATGGTTGTTCATTCAATCACCAAAATCAATTCATACCTTTAAGAGGACTTCAAAGGTCATAAAGCTAACAACCATCTATAGTAGGTAGAGGAGCATTGTGTGTATCCAATGAAGTGATGTTCTCATCATCCTCCTCCTCTTGAATCGAAGTCATCCTCGACTCAAGCTCATCTTCTTATCCCATGTATGGCTTCAAATCTGCAATGGTAAATGTAGGATTAACCTCGAACTCGAGAGGTAACTCAAGTTTATATGCATTATCATTAATCTTCTCAAGTACCTTAAAAGGACCAGCAGCTTTAGGCATTAATTTAGATTTTTTTAGCTCCGAAAATCTATCTTTTCTCAAGTGTAACCAAACCAAATCACCTGGTAGAAATTTAACTTTATGTCTACCTTTACTATCGGCAATTTTATACTTCTCATTCATTTTTTCAATGTTTTGTTTAATCGTTTCCTGCATCTCGAGAATAAAATCAGCACGCACCTTAGAATCATTATGAACTCTTTTGTTAGAACACAAAGGCAAAAGATCAATGAGAGCTCGAGCGTTAAAACCATATACTACCTCAAATGGACTTACCTTAGTGGTGGTATTCGAACTCCACGAGGCAAACATTCTTCCCACATCTTCAAGTTTTTGTTTAAAATGGCACGTAGCATTGTTGACAATGTAGTTGAAAACAGCAACTTTGTTCCTAACTTATATCATAAAGTGCACCAAAAGTGACTCAAGAATATCGCATCACAATCTAAAACAATAGTAGAAGGCATACCATACAAACGAACAATTTCTCTAAAGAATAGATCAGCAATATGCATAGCATCATCGGTCTTATGACATAGTATAAAGTGTGCCATCTTAGATAAGCGATGCACTATCACAAAAATACTATCTCTCCCCCTCTTAGTCCTAGGCAATCCCAAAACAAAATCCATAGAGATATTGGCCCAAGGAATAGATGGGATGGGAAGAGACATGTACAAATCATGTGGATTTAATTGTGACTTAGCTTTTTGACATGTAGTACAGCAAGCGATGAAGCGTTCAACATCGTGTCTCACCTTTGACCAAAAGAAATGTGTAGCCAAAACCTCTTCTGTCTTCTTCGCTCCAAAGTGTCTCATCAATCCTCCTCCATGCGCCTCCTGTAACCACAAAAAATGAACGGATCCAACTGGAACGCAAAGATGGTTGGCTTTAAAAAGGAAGTCATCATTAAGAACAAATTTGTTACAAGTTTAACCTTCACAACAATGTAGCATCACATTCTTAAAATCAGCATCTATCACATATTGTTTCTTAAATGTTTTAGTCTAAAAATCCTACAATCAAGTTGGAACAGTGTTGACAACCAAAAATTGGACTTACAGGAAAACCGAAAGTTCCGGTATGCCGAACTAGAAGTTTTGTTTTTGGCAGAAATCATAACCGGAGTATCCAGCACCTCACTAGAGTCTCCGGCAAGCCCTCTCGGGTTTCCACCTCACGAAGCACCGGAGTGTCTGGTACAATGTCGAAGTCTTTGGCAAGCCCTCTCGGTGCCTGAGGGACAAACCGGAACTTCGGGTTTGGAGAAAACCGCATTTGCCCAAGCCAAGGACTGACTCAATTTATCCATACTGTTGGCGTTTGAGTATGTTTTTCAGGCCACACAAGAATGATGAGATACATTGACCGATGAAGGTGCCGAGAGACATGATGAAATGTCGGGGGCTCAAAGAATGGAGGCAAATGTTGATGTTGAAGATGCACATGGAGTTACAGGCCTCAAGACTTTCAATATGGACATCAAGACTTAGTTAATTCAGAACCCGACCAAACCAGAAGTTTTGGTTTTGTAAACCGAAAGCTCTGGTTTTCACAGATTTTTGGAAACACTTTCAAATTTGATTTCTTGCCGATTTGTTGAAGTCACCGGCTCTCCATGGGGATAGACCACCCCACCTCTATAAAAAGGGAGGTTCACGGCCGATTGAGGGCATCCTAATCGATCTTATCAATTTACTTCATATGTTTTGACTCTCCAAACCCTAGCCCCTCTCTCAACCCTGTTTTCTCTTCTTCTCCCGTCTCGGTGGCGGTGAAGAGGTTCTAGCTGGCCTGACCGAGCCTAGAACAACCCTAGGAAGTCTTCGTCCACACGGGGTCCCTCCCGGACGTCAATAACCAGGTGCTGCTATGAACTAAGCAAAACCGGAACTTCCGGATTGCTATACCGGAACTTCGGATTTTCGCGATCTCGCCATTCTGCTTCTACACACGGACGTGTGTGTGTTGGCCTAATCCGAGCATCAACACACTTTTTAACGACTCCGCTGGGGAACGAGTGATTCCGGTTGCACAAACCGAATCGTCGTTTCCACCATGACTTCCAAGATCTCCACGATGAACATCATCATACCATCCTTTGAGGAGTTGCCCGAGGAGGTGCGCAAGGTGTTCTTGGAATGCCAGAGGGCCTCCGAAGAGGCGCGCGAGGAGCGGGAGCTGTAGGAGTACTTGGTGTGTTTCAAGGACGGCTAAGGCGTTATCTCTTAAGTGAAGGAGCTTGTTCTTCCCGCCGTCAACGAAGACGCGGCCATGGGTGCTGCCAATGTAAAGACATCTTCGCGCCCTCCCGTTACTTTTGAAGACCTTTCATATTACTTTGCCGACATGAAAAAGGTCTTAACAAATGATATGCAATATATGATCCAAGAAAACTTGTTTAAAGCTAAAAATGTTAATATTGCATCATCGTCTCATGTTGCACGTGTAGCTAGTACATCGGCGGCTACTACCTCTAGTGTAGAACAATCTACATATGGAATGCCGTTGAACTCGTTTAGTGAACAAACTAGTTTTTCGTCACCCGTGCAAACCAACGCTTTAGTAGTGTCTCCCACTAGGGTAGAGCCAATTACTAACATCCCCAATCCGGCCACGAACCGATTGAGTGAATTGGCTAACTTTGTTACTCCTTACTGTACCGTTGCATATAGCACACCGCCCATCCCACCAAGTGACGGGAATCCCTCATGGCCCTGTCCCTAATGAAATATTTGGCGAAATGAAAACAAGCGCACACCCTCCACCAATGAGTACGTCTACTAGGCCACCCATTGACAACATAGAGGAGTGTATGGCGCGTATTAAGGAGGACCTAAATAAACAATTTTGTGAGACGCTAGGAGTGGACCTTAAAGGGAGAGACCGAATTTATCAAAAACCATACCTCGTGTATTTTGATTCGGTACCATATCTCGTAGGATGGCTTGTTCCCGACTTCGTCAAATTCAATGGCGAAGATAGCAAAACCACTTGAGAGCACATTAGTCAATATGTAGCACAATTAGGAGAAGCAGGTTTTAGTGAGGCTTTAAAAGTATGTTTGTTTTCATTACCACTCACCGGAACCACCTTTTCATGGTTTTCATCTTTATCCCCGGGTTCTATTTTCACATGGGAATCATTAGAGCATAAATTTTATGATCATTTCTACACCGGGGATAATGAGTTGAAATTATAGCATTTGACTTTTGTTAGGCAAGGTAGGGATGAATCCATTGCTGATTTTATCCGTAGATTTAGAGATGTAAGAAACCGATGTTTCAATTTGACGATCTCGGAATAAGAACTAGCTGATCTTGCTTTTAATGGTTTGCGGTCTCACCTTAGAGAAAAGTTGAAGAGACATGATTTCCTCACTCTCACCCACCTCCAACAAAGAGCTTCGACCCAAGAAGACCGAAGCAAAGAATTAAAACATGACCACAAACCACGCCATAATATGCATGCCATAGAATATGATTCGGAGAGTACCGATGATGAGTCTAATGACATGCTTGCTGCTGAATTTGCTTGGCCATCAAAGACCAAGTCTCTTGCTTGTGATTCGCTCAAACCGATTCATAAGACTCAGAAAGGGTGTAAAGTACACCTTTGATGTAGGTAAATGTGATAAGATATTTGATGAGTTATACGGAGGTGGTTACATTAAGATTGCTTACACTTTGCCTCCGGCGAAAGAATTAAAATGAAAGGCATATTGCAAATGGCACAACTCTTATTCTCATGCTACTAATGATTGTAACGTTTTCTCTCAAAGAGATGCAAGTGGACAAGCACCCTTTCCCGGTGAACAATCTGGACAACAATACCAAACTGTTGATTCGGCCAAACCAAGCCGATACAACACGAGGGAAAAATGTGATCTTGGGTGAAGAAAGACCTCTCTCGGTGGGAGAGAAAATTATTCCAAGAAAGGTTGCATTGGAAAAGTCCCCTGATGGCAGAGAGTCCATCAAAATCACCATAAGTGGCTCTGCATCGGGGGCAAATAAAAAAAGCAAAGAAACGGCCGTTGCTGCTGGCCAGGAAAACCGAAACTTCCGGTTTCCCAAACCAGAACTTCTGGTTTACCCCAGAAAGCCCGCATGATCAAGCCAAAGAATCCTGAGGCGAGCAAGTGGAAGGTGAACCAAGGGAAGGCAGGGAAGGCCGTGGACAGGAAGAAGGAGCCCAAGAGCACCTTTGATCGTCTAATGGTCAAGTACAAATATTTAAAAGGCGGGATTCTAGCGATCGGTCCACAAAAAGGCCAAGATCACCACGGCGGGAAACTAGTCCGCCAAAGAAGGAGACAAGGAGGATAATGCATGTTCCTAGGCCGGCTCCACCCCCAGGGTTTGGGATGCCGCCACCATGGTGCCCTCCTATGCCATTTCCACTGGTTCCGATGAGGAACCCATATGTGGGAGCGTGGGTGCCTATGCCACAATTGCCTCCTCCATCTTTTCATCCGAGATGAAATGCACCCAGAGAGAGCGTATTTCAGAGGCTATATGGTTCTGTGAACGACCAATTTAACAATTTATCGATAAATGGTGAAGAAAACAGTGCTGGTTTTGCTCATAGCAAAACCAGAACTTCCGGTTTGGCAAACCAGAACTTTCGGTTTCTCCTGAAAAGCCAGTTTCTTCCCCAAGATAAGAGTGGCATATTAGAAGTGAAGGGTCGTAGCAAGCATGTTCTTGAGGTCCCTAGAGGTCAAGGGGCAGCATCTGGTAATGTCATTAAAATTGGCATGACCGATGTTAAAATAGGGGGAACTTTTGATGGGCCGATCAAGATAAGAGATCCGGTCCAAGATGAAAATGTTCCACCACCTTCTGAAAATGTGAGAGGGCCTACGCCCAGCCGAGGTGGTGTCCCTCCGGTGTTACCCGCACTCAAAAGAGGAAGTTTCAAAGGTTGCACCTTCGAGAGAAAAAGGAGCGGGAGTTAGAAAAAATGAGGGAGGAGGCTTTCAATAAAGTCAAACCTATGATGCCTCAGGGTAAGCAGTGGAAGATGAAGGGCAAGGCCGAAATTACAGAAGAGCCAAAGATCTTAACTTCGGAGCCTGAAAGATCGGCTCTGCCAAAACCGGATGTTTCGGTTTCAGAACCGAAAGTTCCGGTTTTTGATTCTGTGCAGGCCAAGGATTCTACTGCTCCTTCTTTGACTGGTGATGTTGACATGACCGACGTCAACGACAACGACCTTCTGGACTACGAGCCTACGCCGCCTCGAGATGGTATGGAAATTAATACTCTTTGTTTATCTCTTTCCATTTACTCTCTCATTGAAGAAGAAGAGGTCATAGCACAATTTGACTTTGGGTCGAAGAACGCTGTCTTCGAAAAGCCCAAAGAATCGAATAACCATTTGAAACCCCTCTATGTGAAGGGTCATATCGACGGCACACCGATTTCTCGCATGCTTGTAGATGGAGGTGCCATTGTTAATCTAATGCCACATTCTTTGTTCAAAAAGTTAGGTTAGGCCGATGACGAGCTCATCTGGACCAACATGACTTTGAACGGTGTAGGAGGAGGAGACCCTATTGAGGCTAAAAGGGTCGTTTCTGTGGAGCTCACCGTTGGGAGCAAGACCATGGCCACATCTTTCTTCGTCGCTGATGTGCGTGGTGGCTATAGCTTGATTTTAGGACATGATTAGATTCATGCCAACAAGTGTGTCCCCTCCACACTTCATCAATTTTAATACAATGGGTTGGTGATGATGTGGAAGTTGTTCATGTGGGTGCATCGGCTTCTATTGCTATGGCCGATTCATGTTCTTTACCACATGATACCGTCAAGTGCTTGACCAGGTTAGACTTGACGGATTATGATTTTCTTAGTGTCACTAGGGATGGTTTTGCACCGGTCAATGTAAATCCGATGAAAAATCAGCTCAACCATATAATGTGATTTGATGGAGTACAATCTTGAATGGTTACAAAAGAGAGTGGAACACTATTAGTCCAATGCGAACGATATGTGCGAAGCTATCGAGGAAATAGAAGATATGGACAAGTTAGAAAAAGGATTCACATCGGCCGATTCTCTTAAAGAGGTAAACCTTGGCAGTGATGATAATCCGAGACCAACTTATATAAATAAAAATCTGAAAGCCGATTATAAGGTGAAACTAATCGGTTTACTAAAAGAACATGTGGACTGTTTTGCTTGGTCTTATAATGAAATACCCGGGTTGAGCCGCGAGTTAGTTGAACATCAGTTTTCGATAAAATCTGGTTTTAGACCTTTTAAGCAACCGATGAGGAGGTTTAACCCAAATATGCATGAACGGATTAAAAAAGAAATTAATCGATTACTTGATGCAAAATTCATAAGACCTTGCAGGTATGCGGAGTGGATATCCAACAACGTGCCGGTGGAAAAGAAGAACACCGGTAAGATTAGAGTTTGCATTGATTTCATAAATTTAAATATAGTCACTCTTAAAGATGAATATCCTATGCCCATAGGTGATATGTTGATTAATGACGCTTTCGGCCATAGAGTAATTAGTTTTCTTGATGGTAATGCAGGATACAACCAAATCTTCATGGCCGAAGAGGATTGTTTGAGTAGGTTGTTATGACTTTTGGATTAAAAAGTACGGGTGATACATATCAAAGAGCTATGAACTTTATCTTTCATAATTTACTTGGCGTTATCATGAAGATTTACATAGATGATGTGGTGATCAAATCGGCCGCTTTAGACTCTCAGTTGGACGATTTGCAACTAGCCTTGGACCGTCGTTTTGGTTTCAAAATGAATCCGCTCAAGTGTGCTTTTGGTGTATCGGCCGGGAAGTTTTTAGGCTTCATAATCCATGAAAAGGGCATAGAGGTAGATCCTAAGAAGATAGAGGCAATTAGGAACGTGCAAGCGTCTACTTGTAAGAGAGAGTTGCAAAGCTTGTTAGGAAAAGTGAATTACTTAAGGTGATTCATTTTCAACTTGTCGAAAAAGATTAATGCATTTACTCCTATTCTTCGGCTAAAGAATGAAGCCGAATTTACTTGGGGGGCAAAACATTCAAGAAGCTTTTGAGAAGATCAAAAAATACTTGTCTTCGCCACCGGTGCTTAGGGTGCCTAAGGGAGGAGTCTCTTTTCGTCTTTACATAGCGGCGGAAGATGATGTAGTTGGTGCTGTTTTGACACAAGAAGCTGAAGGAAAGGAATATGTGATCACGTATGTGAGCCGACAATTGATTGATGCAGAAACAAGGTACACTCTTATCGAGAAACTATGTTTTTCTTGTATCATGCTTGCATCAAGTTAAGACACTATTTGTTATCTAGTACTTGTATGGTTGCTTGTCAAACCGATATTATTAAACATATGTTGCATAGGCCGATTTCTAGTGGTAGGCTTGGTAAATGGGTTTATGAATTGATTAAATATGATTTGGCTTATGAATCGTTGAAATCCATGAAAGGCCAAATTGTTGCTAATTTCATTGTTGAACATCGGATTGATTTGGAACATGATCTAGATATTGCTTATGTTACTTTTACCCCTTGGAAATTATATTTTGATGGATTGGTTTGCAAAGAAGGTCATGGTATAGGGGTGGTGCTGGTTTCTCCTCATAATACATATTTTGAATTTGTAAACCGATTGGATTATATTTGCACCAACAATCGGGCTGAGTATGAAGCATTATTATTCGGCTTGGAAATGCTAGAATCCATGGGGGTGAAGCATGTGGAAGCATTTGGTGACTCATTGTTAGTGGTACAGCAAGTTGCTGGTGTTTTTCAGTGTTTAGATGGGTCATTGAATGCTTGCCTAGATAGATGACTAGATATTATTAAGAACATGGAGGAATTTCATATACATCATATCCCAAGGAAAGAAAATGCTAGAGATAATGATTTGGCACAGCAAGCATCTGGTTACAACATTAGTAGAGGGAGATTTGCTATTGTTGAAGAACAGATGATCAAAAAGGACAAAACCAAAGTTCTGGGAAAACCGGAAGTTCTGGTTTCTGGTTCCAGAAGTCCCGGTTTTCTCTGTGTTGAACCTGGAATGCTGGAAAAACCGGAAGTTTCGGTTCGTGATTCCAGAAGTTTCGGTTTTCACAGAAAGTCTGAAAATTCGGCTATTGATGTTTCCAACCATAAAAAGGCCGAATTAATGGATTGGAGGACTCCTATAATCAATTATCTTACTAATCCAGGACAAAGAGTTGAGAGAAAGGTTCGGCACATGGCTTTTAAATATGTCATGATCAACAATAACTTGTATCGCCAAACAGGAGACGATTTGCTTTTGAAGTGTCTAGGTGATGATGAAGCCAAGGTGGCCATGGGTGAAGTTCATGAAGGCATTTGTGGTATGCATCAATCGGCTTCGAAGATGAAGTGGTTATTAAGGAGGGCCGGATTCTATTGGTCAACTATAATTGCCGATTGTTTTCGCTACCACAAAGGGTGTGAGGGGAGTCAGAAGTTTGGGAACATTCAGATGGCACCCGCCGCTGCAATGCATCCTATCATCAAGCCGTGGCCGCTCCGGGGATGGGCCTTGGACTTTGTGGGTCAAATACATCCTCCCTCTTCGAAAGGACATCGCTTCGTATTGGTCGCCACAGATTATTTCACCAAATGGACCGAAGCAGTGGCACTCAAGATTTTGACTCATCAAGAGGTAATAAGATTCATCTCCAAGCATATCATACATAGATTCGGCATTCCACAAACTTTGACCATGGATCAAGGTACTTTTTTTATTTTCGGTTAAGTGCTTGAGTTTGTCGAATCCTATGGAATCAAATTGCTAACTTCATCCCCATACTATGCTCAGGCTAACGGGCAAGCCGAGTCTAGTAACAAAACTTTGATCAAGCTCATCAAAAAGAAAATAGAAGATAACCCTAAGAGATGGCATGAGATCTTGTCGGAGGCTTTGTGGGCTCATCGCATTTCTAGACATGGAGCCACTAAGGTTACACCTTATGAACTTGTTTACGGACAAGAGGCCATTTTACCCGTTGAGGTAAATCTACACACTTTTAGGATAGCCAAACAAAATGAATTGTCCATAGATGCGTATCGTGATTTGATGATAGATAATATTGATGAGGTGACGACAAGAGATTAGAAGCTTTAAAAGCCATAGAGAAAGACAAAGCTCGGGTTGCTAGAACTTACAATAACAAAGCATGCTAGAACTTACAATAAGAAAGCAAAAGCTAAAACTTTTCAGTTGGGCGAATTAGTTTGGAAAACAATTCTGCCCATTGGCTCTAGGAGCAGCAAATTTGAGAAATGGTCTCTGAGTTGGGAGGGACCATATAGGATAGTAAAGATCATAGCCGGGAACGCTTACATGGTTGAAACTTTGCAAGGGAGCTGCTTACCAAGAGCTTTGAATGGTAGATACTTGAAGAAATACTACCCGAGCGTGTGGCAAGACACTTGAAGAGTACGGGCCGATATTTTCAAATATCGTTGCCTAAGCGGCATTATGGCCAGTGTGTTTTGCAAAACCATCGTCCTTAGGCATTTTTCGGTTGATAATATGTTTTATGGTACACACGTTTTACCAAAAAACAGGGGGGCATATGTTGACAACTGAAAATTGCAGTCACAAGAAAATTGAAAGTTTCGGAATGCCAAACCGAAAGTTTCGGTTTTGGCAGAAACCACAACTGGAGTATCCGGCACCTTACCGGAGTCACCTGCAAGCCCTCTTGGGTTTCCACCTCACAGAGCACTGGAGTGTCCGGTACAAAGTCGGAGTCTCCGGCAAGCCCTCTCGGTGCTTGAGGGACAAACCGGAAGTTCCGGATTGCAAAACCGAATTTATCCATACTGTTGGCATTTGAGTATGTTTTTCAGACCACACAAGCATGATGAGATACATTGACCGATGAAGGTGCCGAAAGACGTGATGAAATGTCGGGGGCTCAAAGAATGGAGGCAAATGTTGATGTTTAAGATGCACATGGAGTTACAGGCCTCAAGACTTGCAATATGGATGTCAAGACTTAGTTAATTCAGAACCTGACAAAACAAGAAGTTTCGGTTTTGTAAACCGGAAGTTCCAGTTTTCACAGATTTTTGGAAACACTTTCAAATTTGATTTTTTGCCGATTTGTTGGAGTCATTGGCTCTCCACGGGGATAGACCACCCCACCTCTATAAAAAGGGAGGTTCACGGCCGATTGAGGGCATCGCAATCGAACTTATCAATTTACTTCATATGTTTTGACTCTCCAAACCCTAGTCCCTCTCTCAACCCTGTTTTCTCTTCTCCCGTCCCGGTGGCGGTGAAGAGGTTCTACCTGGCCTGACCGAGCCTAGAAGAACCCTAGGAAGTTTTCGTCCACACGAGGTCCCTCCCGGACGTAGATAACCAGGTGTTGCTGTGAACTAGGCAAAACCGGAACTTCCGGTTTGCCATACCGAAACTTCAGATTTTTGCGATCTCGCCGTTCTGCTTCTACATACGGACGTGCGCGCGTGTGTTGGCCCGATCCGAGCGTCAACAGACAGCATAGCATATCATCTAGACAAAGCATCGACAATCACATTATCCTTCTCTTTCTTATGTTTGATGATGTAAGGAAAGGATTCAATAAATTCAATCCACTTAGCATGTCTACGGTTCAAGTTATTTTGGCTACAAATATGCTTAGGTGACTCATGATCAGAATGAATGACCAATTTTTTAGGCCACAAATATTGTTGCCACGTTTCTAAGAATCGTACAAAGTTATTTTGGCTACAAATATGCTTAAGTGACTCATGATCAGAATGAATGACAAATTTTTTAGGCCACATATAATGTTGCCACGTGCAGTAATTAAGAGCAGGGCCATTCAACTTTTTACTAAAATAAGCAATGATCTTTCATTCTTGCCTCAACACACCACCAATGCCAATTACACTAGCATCACATTCAAGTTCGAAAGTCTTACCAAAATTTGAAAGTTGGAGCAGCGGTGCATGTGTAAGCTTGTTCTTCAAAGTGGCAAAAGACTCCTCTTATGTATGGCCCCAATGAAATGCAACACCCTTCTTTCTCAACTCATGCATTGGAGCGGCGATGGTGCTGAAGTCTTAGACAAAGCGGCAATAAAATCCGGCATGTCCAAGAAAACTCCGCACTTGTAAAACTGTTGTGGACATGGGCTAACTCTTGATCGCATTTATCTTGGCTTTATCAACTTCAATTCCCTGTAGAGTAATAACATAGCCAAGAAAAGAGACTCGATCCCTGCAAAAGGTGCACTTCTCAAGGTTACCAAACAAACATGCATCTCTCAAAGCATCAAAAACAGTACGGAAGTGAGATAAATGTTCATTCATTGACTTCTTGTAAATGAAGATATCATCAAAGTAAACTAACACAAATTTTCTAATGAAAGAACATAAGACCTCGTTTATCAAACGCATAAAAGTACTAGGTGCATTAGTCAATTCAAAAAGGCATTACTAACCACTCATACAATCCGAACTTAGTCTTAAAAGCATTTTTTCATTCATCACCCAATTTCATTCTTATTTGGTGGTATCCACATTGCAAGTCAATTTTGAAGAAGACTATAGAACCACATAATTCATCAAGCATGTTGTCTAACCTAGGAATGGGATGACGATATCTAATGGTTATATTGTTAATGTCTCTACAATCAACACACATTTGTCAAGAACCATATTTCTTTGGAACCAAAAGAACAGGAACGACAAAAGGACTAAGACCCTCACATACATACCTGCGGTCAACACTACGACAAAAAGAGTTTATCTCGACACCCACGCTCCAATACTAATAAAAAAGTGGGTCTCGTAATAGGAACTGCTGGCACTAATACCCTCACTGCAGGCGACTGTCTTAAGAAACCGCCTGCACAAAGGCACATATTAGTGCAGGCGGGGACTTACAACGACCGCATGCAGTAATCACATTTGTGCCATCGGATCTCTTAGCTAACCGCTTGCTGAAATGGTATTAGTGCCAGCGGTCGCCTAACAGAATAGCTTCTCCTTTTACACAATCGGTGCTGTTACGAGGTCTGCCTACACAAACACCGCATAGTATAAATATGGGCCGTCGGTCGTCCTGTTTCTCGCGTGACGTGGCTGGACCAGAGCGCGTGCGCGGCGGCGAGGCGAAAACCGATCGACGAGGGGAAGGTTTTCTTCGCGAATCTTTTTTGAAATCTTGTTCTTTAGGGTAATCTTGTGCTCCTCCTCCGATTTATTTCAAAATAAAGCGTGATTTGTGTCCTAATTCCTTGGTTATTCATTTTCTAGGGTTTCTCAATGTTTTGCTATTTTAGTAGATTTATATTGGCTAAAATTTTTGGAATCTTACTCTCTAAGGTAATCTTTTGCTCCTCCTCCGATTTATTTCAAGATTAAGTGTGATTGGTGCCCTAATTCTTAGATTCCTTATTATATAGGGTTTCTCAAGATTTTGCCATTTTTATAAGATTTATATTGGCTAAAATTTAGAATATTTTGATTATTCTTAACCTTCTAAGTTTCCATTCATGTTGTACAAGTTGAATTTTTTTGTTAATTATTAATTAGCATTTTATTATTTGTAGCTAATATGTAATTAGTGTTCTATTTATTTAAATCTATAACATTATGCACAGGTTGAAATAAAGAATGGATCGAGCATGGATGTACTATGCACCAAGATCTTCTCCTGAGTTTTCTTCAAAATATTTCTTTATTTGTCGAAGCCGCTAAGAATCATGCTAAGAGAGAAAAGAGAATTGAGATATTTTGTCCATGTATTGATTGCGCCAACGACATTGCCTGGCCAAATACTTTAGTGATCCAGTCACAATCTTGAGAGGTTTCGTGAAGAACTACACCATATGGAGAGCACATGGGGAAAAAGATATGTCTCAAGTGGATTATGCAGATGTTGTGGCAGTTGGAGGCAGCACCGATCATCCTAGTATAGATCTCGATACTGACGATCATGATGAGGATGAGGATATTCCATTTGACTTTGAGGAGATGCTGCGTCACATTGAACTACAAGTGCTAACATCTATGGGGGTTGAGAGAGGTCTAGCTAATATGAAAGTTTTGGAGAAGACATCGAATGACCTTTTGTATGAGGAATCAAATGGATGTGATAAAGAGTTCACGATGTTGCGTGCTGCCCTTGAACTTCTAAAGTTGAAAGCCAGTAATGGATGGTCTGATAGTGGCTTCACAGAGCTTTTGAGTTTGCTAGCAAAAATACTTTCAAATCCTAACAAGATGCCAACCACCACTTATAGAGCTAAGAAACTTATATGTCCATTATCGCTGGGTGTGAAAAAATACATGCTTGTACAAATCACTGTGTGTTCTATCACAAAAAGTATGAATTTATGAAAAAATGCCTGATATGTGGCATGAGTCGATACAAAAAGAGTTACAACCATATATACCCTAGCAATTTGAAGAAAAGAGCACATAAGAAGAATAACTCTATCGCTCCGGAGATTGATGATGGCAGTAGTTCCAACGAGTTGAGTGGAAAGAAAAAGATTCTTTCCTCGGTGATGTGGTACCTTCCAGTGATTGATCGCTTAAAGCATCTGTTCCTCAATCCTAGGAATGCTGAACTCATGCGTTGGCATGCTGAAAAGCGTAGGATAAACCCGAGAAAGCTTCGACACTTGGCTGATGCAACTCAATGGAAGAATTTCGATCTTCTTTATCCAGAGTTCGCTGAGGAGATTCGAAATATAAGGTTAGGATTCAGTATGGATGGCATGAATCTATTTGGTGAAAACAGAACCATGCACAGTACTTGACCTGTTATTCTAACGATGTACAACCTTCCAACCTATTTGTGTCTGTCACACCCTCAAATTCTGCCCTAATTGTAAAAATGCGAAGTTCAAAATTAGTCTAACAACCACCCTAATGTTTTTCCCTCTTCTTCTCATCTCCTCATTTCTTTCCTATTTCAAAAGGTAGAATCCTCACTAAATTAAAACTTATCTAATCTGAAGATTTCAAAATATTAAAATTTGGAAGTGTGACAAGTGTTTGACCCTTGTGTTTCCTTGGCCGTTTGTTTTCTCGCATTTCATTTGAATCTTATATCCAATCCCTTGAATTCCAAACCCGTTCAATCCTTTTGAATCCTATTCGACCTCCTTCCAATTTAATTACTCCTTTTTAAACAGCTTCATGCTCCCCAAATTTTGTAGAAGAAAACCAAAACTGAACTTGTAGATGAGCCCAAAAGAAAATATGTTTATTCTAAAATGTCCTACCACTCCACAAAATTTCAAACCCATCCGAGCTCCGAGCGTTTGACTTTCAGAGCAAAAATTTGATAAATAATCCGTTCCTTCCACAGACAACCTCCTTAACAATTAGCTCCTTTCAAAATTCCATAACTTCCTGCTCTCTTTGAAAAACGCTGTGCATGTCACCTATGTTGTAGAACACATTCTATGATTTATCCTGCCAAATTTCAACCTAATCCAAATTCGTTTGTTTTTTCCTTTTCTATTCCCAAAATACTTAAGTGGTAAGCTTATCTGGCCTCACCCTGTTGCACAGGACCCGCCGGTCAGCCACACCACTTCTTCTAGAAGAAGACAACATATCTGCCTTTCCCTCTCGTGCTGCCACCGAAGCCGATCGTGGCACATTCCTGCTGGAGCTCTTCACTCTCGCATTCAATCTCTCTGTCGAGCGTCCCTCTGGTCCCCTTCCTCAGTGAGCCGCAGCACTGCGCCCCTCTACTCTCCTCCCTGTGCCTGGCCTCCCTCTGCTGGCTGCCCCTGCATCCTGAGCCAACCAGCTCCTCCTCCGGCAGAGCCAGCACCACCACCCCTGCCAGCTCCCTCTATTGGTCTAGCAGACACGGCAGATGCCGAGCTCCACCGTGCTGCTACAGTAGCTCATGCGCTAAAGTTCCCGCTCCTTCCTCGCTTCTCTCTCCAACTGACGGAGCTTGGCCAACGGCGTCACCACTGCAATGCCGCGCGCCTCACGCGCTCACCATGGACCCCGCGCGTCGCTGCCACCTGCCTCACCACGTGCTGGACGAGCTCTGCCTGCACTGCCACGACGCGCATGCAAACTGCCAAGTGCTGCGCATGCATAGGCACCCCTGCCACCTGCCTTCCGATGCCCCGCGCGCGATGGCAGCGAGCTCGGCCTCCTCTCTAGCATCGGCCTCCACCATCGCCCTCACGATGCCCCTGAATCCACGAAGCAGCTCGCCGTTCTGCCCCTGGCTCTACCCATTCCCGATGTCCTGTTTTCACCCGTCTCCTCCCGCCAATCCCCTGCATCGGCTCTGACTGCTGCTGGGACCTGCCGTCCAGCCTGCTCACCGCAATCCACCTCCACCGGCGAGCAGCTCCTTCTCCGACATCGCCTACACCACCTCCAGCAGCTGCCCTCCCTCTGGAACCCTTCGGTTCTGGTGAATGGCGGCCAGAGCAGAGCTTCTGCCCTGCGCCACTGTGGCACGCCGCCCTCCACCGTCGCCGGCAGTCCTCAGCGCTTCCTCGGCGAGTCCGAACCCATGGAGAGGATCCCCATGTCGCCCTGGTGCTCCTACATCGGCAGCCTGAGCTCCATGATGCTGCTGCTGGTCTGGCGCTAGGCGCTGCTGTGCCGCGCCGCCGTTGATCGGTGCCGGCTCTGCATTGCGTCTCTCTGGCTCGATTTGGACCGCAGAGAGGCTCACCGTGGCACCCTCTCCCTTCTCCTACCGGGTCCCCAGCTCCCCCGGCCGGCTAGCCACCTCGCCACTGCCATAGTCCATGGCGAGCTCGTGGACCAGCTCTGGCCACAGTCCACTGCTCCAGGAAAGGTCCACGCCCAATTCCTCTTGGAAATATTTGTCCCCAATATGACTAATGATCCATTATTGCAGAAGGCCCCTGCGAAACTGCGCACACACTCCTTCGCACTCCAGAGACTTGCATTCGGCCCCTGCTAATTATCTGATAATTATGGATCATTCTCTGGCAACATTCTGAAAATTTCGGAGGTATTCTTTTGCCTCTAAACAATACTTCCATAAAACCTAACCTACCCAATTTACCACTAAATCCTGTGATACTCGCAGATAGCTCCCGTCTACCGACACATGATCAAATGGTTGGTTCCACTACCGCGCCCTTGCTTCTGATCCGGTGCCGACCTCATCGCCAACATCCAAAAGCCCAAAATCATCCTTATCGCAGGTTGTCTCTGATTTTGAGCTTTCCTAGGTTTTATTTAAATGGTTTTCATTCTCTTTGTGTCGGTTATTATTCATTCTTGTTTGTGATTTGTGCATTTGCAGAGTCACAGTAGTTAGTGAGCACATCACATTAACAAGATTACACTGTTAACTTAGAGCATGGGCAACCTGTTAGGCATGATAGTATAATTGTAGATGTGATCCGTAGTGATTTATAAATAACCATTAGGCAGCACGCATAATACTGAAATAAAGAATTTAATCTCTAATTACCACAGGTTGCATAAATAACCATTAGGAAGCACCGCATAATACTGAAATAAAGAATTTAATCTCTAATTACTGCAGGTTGCACACACATTATAAATTGAGTAAAATATTCAAACGGCCACACATATACCCTGCCTGCACCCCAACACACTGGCCTAGGTGCCTTAGTTAGTGCTTTGGCCATTTGTTAGCTATAGTAGTTTAATTATATAAACTAAACTAGGTAATTAATCATCTAGAACTTAGGATGACCGTTTGCACGTGTCCTAGACACCGGTCACCCGCTGACCGTTTGTGAGTGTCTAAAGGCCTGGACATGGTGCCAACGTGTATCCACAGGACTCGTTCCCTACATCACATCCGTGCACGCACAGAGGTCGTGTCCACAAGGCATAGGTTACACCGAAGACTCTGGCACCTTGCCGGAGCATCCAGCAAGTCTTCTCTGGAACAGGGGTGTTGTCCACCGGAGTATCCTGTAATATGCCAGTGCGTCCGGTGGTCCCCTTACTGAAATCGGACCGTGGTGTCCGGCATTTCGTGCCCGAGGTGTCCAGAGGCCGTGGACACGGGCCGGACAGTGTATCCACGGGTCTTTTCGTGATTCCAGCCCCAGCACTCTGTTTGCCTCACTGCCACCTCACCACAGCCCAGTTTCCAGCGATCCTTGTATTGTTGTGATCGTGCACAAACGCCCACTAATCCTGTGAACTAAAAGCACAAGATTGAGCGAGCGACCGGTAGTCAGCTTCACTGGCGCCCGAACGCCAGGGACAGGCGCCCTCGTGCATGTCCAGCAGCCGGCTCTACCGAATGCCCAACAACGCCGCAACGGTCTCCACTTAGTCATGAAATAAATGTGGCTTAAGATTGTTGGCCCAGCTCCCTCTCACTCTCTAAACACATGCACAGAGCATAAGAGAAGTGGCTTGCTGGAAAATACCCAGAACTCGTGCAATAGGTTCAGCACGGCACACTAGCACCCGAGCACTTCTCCACTTTCTGAACTCACACGCACAGAGCAGCAAAAGGCGCTAGAACGCCAGAAGAATCTCAGCACAGGACACAAAGGTCCACAGTGCTGCGCACCATCACGACATCCTATTTTCCAGTTCACTTCACTTCCCACACTTAGACACTAAGTAAGCACAGCATGAAACGAGTCTAGCAGTCACTAACATATAATAAATAGTAGAATAAACAATGCCCAACCTGACACCACCTTGTTGGGGCAGCCCTTATAATTCAAACACAGTATATTATAACCACCTCATGCATGACTGCTGTGCTCGGTTTTTCTTCAGATTTCATTGGTTCTTACATGGAGTTTTATTCGTGTTTTATCGCTTCTTCCCAATCTCTATTTTGCGGTAGTTTTATTAGGCTTCTTCCATCGCGTAGATGACGTTGAGTGCAAGGAAGAGTCAAGATTCAAGAGGAGCTAGGAGCTGCACTTGAATGAGGAGAAGCCTGAAGTTCTGACTAAGGAAACTGAAGAATCAAGCTTGGAAGATTAGGAAAATTCCAGGCAAGCTCTAACCCCTTTAGTCATATTTATCCCATGATTTGCAATGCACCTATTAGAGCCCAGATTGATTGCATGTTATATATATATATATATATACACAGTTTGCTTATGTTCAAAACCATTGATTAGCTATCAAACCTAGGTTGTTATTACTTCTATATTAATGTCGGTTACTTGCTTGCATTAATATGGAATATTACCTTGCTTACCTGTTGTTTGATACTCCCTTGTAAACATAGGAATTCCTTCGTTAAATTATTCTAACGAATAGAAAGTTGCCTTAATATTGGAATGCCTAGGACCCCTCTTGCAATGCCGAGCATTGCCATACCATACACCAATTATTTGCAAGCTGCGTTAAAATGAGTTTGGTGGTGTGAGTAAAATAAAATGGGTGGGCTTAGTGCAACGTATGCTAGGTGAAGCCGGGCGATTTGGTTGTGGGGCAGGGCTCACAGAAGGTGATGGTGCTAGGTGTTTAAGCTTTGGTCTTGGTCCACATGCCGTGGACGAGCCGCTACCCTACCATGTAAGGACCGGTTCATTAGCGTTCGACTTAGTGATTACGTGCAATCACAGAACCTGTCATGGACAGGACTTGCCCCTCCTGCTTAAGTTACCCACATCGAACCACTAGGAGGTCGGTAGGACACAAAAGGCCAGGAGAAGACATGAGATACTCGCGGTCTGACTTTCGACAAAGTAATTTTCCGCGTCATGAGACCATATGCCCACGGATATAGCCTCTGGTTTAGCTATGTGTCCTGGTATATAAGGGAACTAAGAGAAGACGTGGATGAGCATCCCACGGTTCAGCTCCGGAAATGTATACGGTCGCGTCATCGGGTGCTTTTTGATCCCTGATGGATAGCCCTTGGATGCGTCTTGGGTGGAATCTGTGGGAAGTTAAGTGGATGTTGGAGTAAACGTTATGCGACTCTAATGTACAGGAGAAGTATAGCCTGTGGGTACAGTGTACAACCTCTATAGAGTATAAAAATCCTTCCGAAATGGCTGTTGTCACGGTATTGACACACTAATGTTTGGGTACATAATGATTGGTCTCTACATATCTCCTTGTAGTGTGAGTGGGTGCAGCTACTCATGTTATGGAATAGTGTTTAGAACGGGTAATGGAGGCCCGTCCAGTTAAAATATGGGAACTGGTGGAGTGGATTAAGTTCCTCCACAGGTCCACCTACTAAAATATGACAAAGAAAAGGATTTTTCTCTGCTGTTTTGAACTCTGTCCAGTAGAGAAACATGCATGAAAACTAGCTTTGTGCAAAATAGACTCTATAGCCTTTTCCTTGCCACAACCGAATATGCGTCTATATATTTACCCATGCTATATGTTAGAGCTTGCTGAGTACTCTATGTACTTACCCATTTGCTGATGTGGTTTTGTTTAGATAGTGAGGATTGCGTAGAAGACGACGTGCTGGTTTCGTTCTACTCCCCAAGTTTGCTTGTGGGTTGGAGCCTCAATTTTCCGCTGTTGTGTTGTCTTTAGCAGGCCGGCCGGTTTTGGATGAGAAATCCTCACCGTTTCCTAAGGTTGTAATCTCAGTTATTATGTTGTAATAATCAAAGTATGCTTATGATATACATTCTATTGTGTATTATGCGTATCATCTACTGATCCAAATAATGATACGTGTTGTACAAAAAATTTTAGAAATGGGGTGTGACAGATTGGTATCAGAGCAATACTTAGCCGTAGGACGAAACCCCTTGGATTCTACCCATGGAAATCGACTATTTTCGTAAAAAACTATCTTATAAAATTTCTCTCTTACCTATTTTTTTTAAATGTTTTAAATCGGTCCATATATTACTGGTCTGACGCCACGAGATGAGCTTCACCAAGGAAGCCTACCGATGCTAGCTCCAGCCACATGAATCATCATGTGAGCCAGCCTGAAGAACTATTGAGAACTCAAGGATAAGATGTGAGAGTTGTCTTGACAATAAGGTTGGAATAATGTGGTTGAAAGTTTAGGTAGCACCGGATGACGCCATTTTTCCCGTGAAAAGGGATGGATAGTTTGGGAACGTTAATAAGAGGCGAGGAGTCAGCAACCTCTTATTCATCTAGCGAACCCAAGGTGTTAGCTAGAGCTACTACAGAATTGAAGATAATACCTGGAGTCCTAGATAAATCACGGATCCAAGATAATGATTTGGGACAGCACAGAGGAAGATGACCGCAATTGGGAGCTATAGCAGTTAGCTAGAAAGCCCGTGGCCATCGAAACAAAAAAAAAGAGGGTAGAGCATGGTTCAGAATTTTAGTGTAACCCTATTTATTTTAAGTGGGTTAGGGTGCACCTAAATTACAGAACCGTATCAATTCAGTGAGATCATCAACGGTACGAGCTGTGACAAGAGGAGAGGCAGAATACAGCACGATGGTTACAGTAGAAGGGATACCCGAACAGAGTATCATAATGGAACCTGCCAAGGTACTTGATCAATGATAGGAAAAATCAAACGAGCCAATAGTCGACGCTACCTAAAATGTAAAG
The DNA here is from genome assembly GCA_001602275.1 of Zoysia japonica. Classification (NCBI taxonomy): domain Eukaryota; kingdom Viridiplantae; phylum Streptophyta; class Magnoliopsida; order Poales; family Poaceae; genus Zoysia; species Zoysia japonica. The sequence continues at coordinate 333,868 of BCLF01000159.1, read as the reverse complement.
CCACGTTTGTAGTACGCTCACAAATAAGTCAGCCACAACTAATAAAATATGTTGCTTGTATGGATTCGAGATTTCATTGCCTCTGTTTTCTGTTTGTGTGCTTGTGTGTTTAATCAATTGAAAGATCAGTATATAATTACAACAAAAAAAAAAATTCGCAAGACCAAACCCCCTCCCAACCCTGCCTCACCAGCACCTGGAATCAAACCACACGAGTTATGTTAAGTGGACACTATGCAGCAATGGATTATGCTGATATCACAGTGAGTCACCAGAAGATTTTGATCAGAGAATAGAATCCATGGATGGAGGTAAGGAATTAATCATTCCTTTCGTTAAGGAGTAAACTGATCACTTTCCATGCAACAAGGGACCAGAAATAAGGATTACAAAATCAGCCGACACCCATGATGGTGCTAAAATGTCACGGCCACCACCATTATCATCCTCTGCTGCAAGGATACTGACCCAAGGTGCTGACAAGTCTGTGGTTAGAAATCTTCACATCTGATCAACAAGGGTTGACTTCAAATTGGAATTTTGCTCATCGGGTGCTAGTAATTGAAGAAGGGATCGACCACTCCTCTGGCCTGCCAGAAGGGAAGACATGAACTGCACTTCTTAGATGGGTTATAGACACAGCACGGTGGTGAATCCCCAATCCTCAAGAATTTGACTTGAGAACAGAAGGCCCTGTCCAACTGCTGGTTGACAATCAAAAGAAGATGACTCCACGCTGATTGTGTCACAGAAAATTTCTGCCACTGACAGCTAAAGCAGCGATGGTGTATAGCAGGAGACCCAGGTAGCCGCAGACCTAGCAGCCCTGCACCAATGAAGTTGTTTGACAGCAAGCAATATAAGAATTTCAAACCCAGGACACTTTCCCGATAGCAACCATATATGAGCAGCAGAAAATCCCAACCGAATGCAAACCTTGGACCGAGAATATCCAGCCCGGGAAACAGGATAACTCATAATCTTGGATAGTCAACAAGAAGTACTCTAATTTTTGGATTAAATAAGAGCGACACCATTCAGGCAAAGAAGCAGGAATTAGTACAGTTGGCAGTTCATCCCCCCCACCGGATCAGTAACAGGAACCACCATGGAATGATCTGCTGAAGACTCCACGTTAAAATCCTTTTAAGTGGGGTAGCGCTTTGTCGTTAGTGGGCTGGCAAAGTCAGATACCGTGTCACAAGGTAGCACTGTCAAGCAACAGCCCTGGAAATATCAGTACAAAGACAATAATGATAACTTGAGATTACACACTGAAATGGCAGCGAGGAGGATGGTGATTAGTTGTACAGTTCCATGATCATAGTCACAGTTGGTCAAGAGACGATAGAACGCAAGTATAAAAAGGGATGAGATAACAAGTGATTCAATGTCTTCGGAATTTACAGAAATCCCTGGTAAGCCCACCTTTGAGGATAATTTCGAAAATCAAGATATTCTGAAAAGCAACAATGAAGAGCCAAAGCAACTCCAGCATGGATACCCGTACTCGTCACGTACGCATGAAGCAACAAGAGTACATAAGAAGACGTCAACTGATGTTCTTGAACCCGTCTGGCAGACCCTGCAATGTCGAGGACGAGATTCTTTTAAGTGAGATAGGTCTGTCACACCCTCAAATTTTGCCCTAATTGTAAAAATGCGAAGTTCAAAATTTCTCTAACAATCACCCTAACGTTTTTCCCTCTTCTTCTCATCTCCTGAGATTGATGATGACAGTAGTTCCAATGAGTTGAGTGGAAAGAAGAAGATTCTTTCCTTGGTGATGTGGTATCTTCCAGTGATTGATCGCTTAAAGCGTCTGTTCTCTGATCCTAGGGATGCTGAACTCATGTGTTGACATGCTGAGAAGCGTAGGATGAACCCGAGAAAGCTTTGACCTGGCTGATGCAACTCAGTGGAAGAATTTTGATCTTCTTTATCCAGAGTTTGCTGAGGAGATTTGAAATATAAGGTTAGGATTGAGTATGGACGGCATGAATCTATTTGGTGAAAACAGAACCATGCACAGTACTTGACCTATTATTCTAACGATGTACAACCTTCCAACCTATTTGTGTCTGTCACACCCTCAAATTTTGCCCTAATTGTAAAAATGCGAAGTTCAAAATTTCTCTAACAACCACCCTAACGTTTTTCCCTCTTCTTCTCATCTCCTCATTTCTTTCCTATTTCAAAAGGTAGAATCCTCACTAAATTAAAACTTATCTAATCTAAAGATTTCAAAATATTAAAATTTAGAAGTGTGACAAGTGTTTGACCCTCGTGATTTCAAAATATTAAAATTTAGAAGTGTGACAAGTGTTTGACCCTTGTGTTTCCTTGGCCGTTTGTTTTCTCGCATTTCATTTGAATCTTATATCCAATCCTTTGAATTCCAAACCCGTTCAATCCTTTTGAATCCTATTTAATTACTCCTTTTTAAACAGCTTCATGCTCCCTGAATTTTGTAGAACAAAACCGAAACTGAACTTGTAGATGAGCCCAAAAGAAAATATGTTCATTCTAAAATGTCCTACCACTGCACAAAATTTCAAACCCATCCGAGCTCCGAGAGTTCGACTTTCAGAGCAAAATAGACAGACTGTTTGATAAATAATCTTTTCCTTCAACAGACAACCTCCTTAACAATTAGCTCCTTTCCAAATTTCATAACTTCCTGCTCTCTTTGAATAATGTTGTGCATGTCACCTGTGTTGTAGCACACATTCTACAGATCTATCCTGCCAAATTTCAATCTAATCCAAATTCGTTTGCTTCTTCCTTTTCTATTTCCAAAATACTTAAGTGGTAAGCTTATCTGCCCGCCAGTCAGCCACACCACTTCTTCTAGAAGCAGACAACACATCTGCCTTTCCCTCTCGTGCTGCCACCGAAGCCCATCGTGGCCCATTCCTGCTGAAGCCCATTGAAAGCTCTTCACTCTCGCATTCAATCTATCTGTCGAGCGTCCCTCTGGTCTCCTTCCTCAGTGAGCGGCAGCCCTGCGCCTCTCTACTCTCCTCCCCGTGCTTGGCCTCCCTCTGCTGGCTGCCCCTGCATCCTGAGCCGACCACCGCCTCCTCTGGCAGAGCCAGCACCACCACCCCTGCCTGCTCCCTCTATTGGTCTAGCAGACACAGTAGATGCGAGCTGCGCCGCGCTACTACAGTAGCTCGTGCGCTACAGTATCCGCTCCTTCCTCGCTTCTCTCTCCAACTGACGGAGCTTGGCCAATGGCGTCGCCACTGCGATGCCGCGCGCCTCACGTGCTCGCCACGCACCCTGCTCATAGCTGCCACCTGCCTCGCCACGTGCTGGACGAAATCTGCTTGCACTGCCATCGATGCGCATACAAACTGCCAAGTGCTGCGCATGCATAGGCACCCCTGCCACCTACCTTTTGACACCCAGCGCGCGATGGCAGCGAGCTCAGCCTCCTCTCTAGCGCCGGCCTCCACCATCGCCCTCACGACGCCCCTGAATCCACAAAGCAGCTCGCCGTTCTGCCCTTGGCTCTACCCATTCCCGATGTCCCAATTTCACCCGTCTCCTCCCGCCAATCCCCTGCATCGGCTCGGATCGCTGCTGGGCCCTGCTGTCCAGCCTGCTCACCGCAATCCACCTCCACCGGCGAGCAGCTCCTTCTCCGACATCGCCTACACCACCTCCAGCAGCTGCCCTCCCTCTGGAACCCTTCGGTTCTGGCGAATGGCGGCCGTAGCAGAGCTTCTGCCCTGCGCCGCTGTGGCACACGGCCCTCCACCGTGGCCGGTAGTCTTCAGCACTTCCCCGGCAAGTCTGAACCCATGGAGACTATCCCCATGTTGCCCTGGTGCTCCTACACCGGCAGCCTGAGCTCCACGACGCTGCTGCTGGTCTGGCGCCAGGCGATGCTGTGCAGCGCCGCCGTTGACAGGTGCCGGCTCTGCTCTCTGGCTCGATTTGAACCGCAGAGAGGCTCAACGTGGCTCCCTCTCCCTTCTCCTGCCGGGTCCCCAGCTCCCCCGGCCGGCTAGCCACCCCGCCACTGCCATAGTCCATGGCGAGCTCGTGGACCAGCTCTGGAAACGGTCCACTGCTCCACGAAAGGTCCACGCCCATTTCCATTTGGAAATATTTGTCCCCAATAGGCCTAATGATCCATTATTGCAGAAGGCCCCTCCGAAACTGCACACACACTCCTTCGCAGTCCAGAGACTTGCATTCGGCCCCTGCTAATTATCTGATAAATGGACATTCTTTGGCAACATTCTGAAAATTTCAGAGGTATTCTTTTGCCTCTAAACAATACTTCCATAAAACCTAACCTACCCAATTTACCACAAAATCCTGTGATACTCGCAGATAGCTCCCGTCTACCGACACATGATCAAATGGTTTGTTTGACTACCGCGCCCTTGCTTCTGATCCGGTGCCGACCTCATCGCCAACATCCAAAAGCCCAAAATCAGCCTAATCACAGGTTGTCTCTGATTTTGAGCTTTCCTTGGTTTTATTTAAATGGTTTTCATTCTCTTTGTGTCGGTTATTATTCGTTCTTGTTTGTGATTTGTGCATTTGCAGATTCACAGTAGTTAGTGAGCACATCACATTAACAAGATTGCACTGTTAACTTAGAGCATGGGCAACCTGTTAGGCATGATAGTATAATTGTAGATGTGATCCGTAGTGATTTATAAATAACCATTAGGCAGCACCGCATAATACTGAAATAAAGAATTTAATCTCTAATTACCACAGGTTGCACACACATTATAACTTGAGTAAAATATTCAAACGGCCACACATATACCCTGCCTGCACCCCAACACACTGGCCGTGGTGCCTTAGTTAGTGCTTAGGCCATTTGTTAGCTATAGTAGTTTAATTATATAAACTAAACTTGGTAATTAATTATCTAGAACTTAGGATGACCGTTTGCACGTGTCCTAGACACCGGTCACCCGCTGACCGTTTGTGAGTGTCCAAAGGCCTGGACACGGTGCCAACGCGTATCCACGGGACTCGTTCCCCACATCACATCCGTGCACGCCTAGAGGCCGTGGACATGGACGAGCCCTCGTGTCCACAAGGCACAGGTTGCACCGGAGACTCCGGCACCTTGCCGGAGCATCCAGCAAGCCTTCTCTAGAAATGGGGTGTTGTCCACCGGAGTATTCGGTAATATGCCAGAGTGTGCGGTGGCCCCCTTACTAGAATCGGACCGTGGTGTCCGGCATTTCATGCCCGACGTGTCCAAAGGCCGTGGACACAGGCCGGACAGTGTATCCACGGGTCTTTTCGTGATTCTAGCCCCGGCACTCTGTTTGCCTCACTGCCACCTCACCACAGCCCCGTTTCCAGCGATCCTTGTATCGTTGTGATTGGCATTTCGAGCACCACACCAGGTTAACACTAGAATAACACAAGATTGTACCAGTGCACAAATGCCCACTAATCCTGTGAACTAAAAGCACAAGATTGAGTGAGCGACCGGTAGTCAGCTTCACTGGCGCCCGAACGCCAGGGACATGCGCCCTCGTCTGTGTCCAGCAGCCGGCTCTGCCGAATGCCCAACAACACCGCAACGGTCTCCACTTAGTCACAAAATAAATGTGGCTTAAGACTGTTGGCCCAGCTCCCTCTCACTCTCTAAACACGTGCACAGAGCATAAGTGAAGTGGCTCGCAGGAAAATACCCAGAACACGTGAAATAGGTTCAGCACGGCACACCAGCACCCGAGCACTTCTCCACTTTCTGAACTCACACGCACAGAGCAGCAAAAGGCGCCAGAACACCGGAAGAATCTCAGCACAGGACACAAAGGTCCACAGTGCTGCACACCATCAAAACCACATCCTATTTTCCAGTTCACTTCACTTCCCACACTTAGACACTATGTAAGCACAGCATGAAACGTGTCTAGCAGTCACTAACATATAATAAATAGTAGAATAAACAATGCCCAACCTAACACCACCTTGTTGGGCCAACCCTTATAAGTCAAACACTGATGCCCCCTTCTCACATCAGCACACCGCATCAGCACCCCATTAAGCTACACTTAGTATATTATCACCACCTCATGCCTGACTGCTGTGATTGGTTTTTCTTCAGATTTCATTGGTTCTTACGTGGAGTTTTATTCGTGTTTTATTGCTTCTTCCCAATCTCTGTTTTGCGGTAGTTTTATTAGGCGTCTTCCATCGCGTAGATGACGTTGAGTGCAAGGAAGAGTCAAGATTCAAGAGGAGCCAGGAGCTGCACTTGAATGAGGAGAAGCCTGAAGTTCTGGACACCAAGTCATAGTTGAAGATCGGAATTTCGGAAGGAAACTAAAGAATCAAGCTTGGAAGATTAGGAAACTTCGAGGCAAGCTCTAACCCCTTTGATCATATTTATCCCATGATTTGCAATGCACCTATTAGAGCCTACATTGCTTGCATGTTATATATATGTTTGCTTATGTTCAAAACCATTGATTAGATATCAAACCTAGGTTGTTAATACTTCTATATTAATGTCAGTTACTTGCTTGCATTAATATAGAATATTACCTTGTTTACCTGTTATTTGATACTCCCTTGTCAACATAGGAATTCCTTCGTTAAATTCTTCTAACGAACGGAAAGTTGCTTTGATATTAGAATACTTAGGACCCCTCTTGCAATGCCGAGCATTGCCACACCATACAACAAATATTTGCAAGCTGCGTTAAAATGAGTTTGGTGGTGTGAGTAAAATAAAATGGGGTGGGCCTAGTGCAACGTGTGCTAGGTGAAGCTGGGTGATTTGGCTGTGGGGCAGGGCTCACAGAGGGTGATGGTGCTAGGTGTTTAAGCTTCGGTCTTGGTCCACCTGCCATGGACGAGCCGCTGCCCTTGTCATGTAAAAACCGGTTCATTAGCGCTCGACTTAGTGATTACGTGCAACCACAGAACCTATCATAGACAGGACTTACCCCCTCTTGCTTAAGTTACCCACATCGAACCATTAGGAGGTCAGTAGGACACAAGAGGCCAGGAGAAGACGCGAGATACTCGCGCTTCGGCTTTCAACAATGTAATTGCTCACGTTATGGGACCGTATGCCCACGGATATAGCCTCTGGTTTAGCTATGCGTCCCGGTACATAAGGGAACCAGGAGAAGACGTGGATGAGCATCCCCACGGTTCAGCTCCGAGAATGTACACCGTCGCGTCATCGGGTGCTTTGTGATCCTCACGGATAGCCCTTGGATGCGTTTTGGGTGGAATCTGTGGGAACTTATGTGGATGTTGGAGTAAACGTTATGCGACTCTAATGTACATGAGAAGCATAGTCTATGGGTACAGTATATAACCTCTACAGAGTGTAAAAATCCTTTCGGAATGGCCGTTGTCACGGTATTGACACACTAATATTTGGGTACATAATGATTAGTCTCTACATATCTCCCTGGAGTGCGAGTCGGTGCAGCTACCCGTGTTGTGGAATAGTGTCTAGAACGGGTGATGGAGGCCCGTCCAGTTAAAATATGGGAACTGGTGGAGTGGATTAAGTTCCTCCACAGGTCCACCTACTAAAATATGACAAAGAAAAGGATTTTTCTCTGTTGTTTTGAACTCTATCCAGTAGGGAAACATGCATGAAAACTAGCTTTGTGCAAAACAGACTCTATAGCCTTTTCCTTGCCAGAATCGAATATGCATCTATATATTTACCCATGCTATGTGTTAGGGCTTGCTGAGTACTCTATGTACTCACCCGTTAGCTCCTGTGGTTTTGTTTAGACAGTGAGGATTGCGTAGAAGACGAGGACATGCTGGTTTCGTTCGACTCCCCAAGTCTGCTTGTGGATTGGAGCCTCGATTTTCTGCTGTTGTGTTGTCTTCAGCAGGCCGGCCGGTCTTGGATGAGAAATCCTCACCGTGTCCTTGCTAAGGTTGTAATCTCAGTTATTCTGTTGTAATAATCGAAGTATGCTTATGATATACATTCTGTTGAGTATTATGCATGTCATTTACTGATCCAGGGAATGATATGTGTTGTACAAAGGATTCCAGAAATGGGTGTGACATTGTCACAAACGAAAGTACCTCATGCAGTCCATTCTTATCCAAGGTCCAAAACAAATTGGCATGGATATTGATGTGTTCCTGGAACCTTTGATGGAGGATATGGCACAGTTATGGAATGAAGATGTTCGAATCTAGGATGAGTTTCGATTAGAGTATTTCACTCTACAAACCATTATATTTGTTATCATCCATGGTTACCCAGGCCTCTTTACAATATCTGGACAAACAAAAGGAAAGCAAGGATGTGTAGTATGTGTGGATGGAACTGCATCTGTATACCTTCCATCATATAGAAAGTTAGTGTTCATGAGACATCAAAGGTTCTTAATGAAACATCACAAATACCGCAAGATGTAGAAACGTTTTGGCAACACCATTTAAAAGATGCTGCTCCAACACCATACAATGGGAAACTTGTCTTTTGAATGATAAAGAACATAACTGTTGTATTTGGCAAGGGAACGATCGGGGGGTAAAAAGAAAGAAGACCACATCAGCAGATGGCACACCGTTCAAGAAGCAATCCAGTTTTTAAGTATCTACACTACTGGAAGGACTTGAATGTTTGTCACAGTATTGATTTGATGCACGTTACAAATAATGTGTTTGATAGTACCATTGGAACCTTACTGAATATGCCCAGGAAGATAAAGGATGGGTTCAAATCTCGTAGAGAGTTACAACATCTGAATTTGAGGCAAGAACTTCACCATGAAGATAGACCTATTGGAAAACATTATCTTCCCTCAGCTAGCGACACTCTGACACGTGAGGAAAAAAAGGGCATTTTGTTGATGCTTAAATGGTATTAAAGTGCCGACAGGTTTCTCATCCAACATCAGAAAACTTGTCTCGATGAATGACTTGTCTCTATTTGGTTACAACTCTCACGACTGTCATATTATGATGACGGTGTTCTTTGCAATTGCAGTAAGGTCAATCAAACCAGTGCATATGAAAGTTGTCATCACAAGACTGTGCTACTTCTTCAATGCAGTTTCACAAAAGGAGCTTGATCTTGAGATCTGGACTATTTGAAAACGTACATTGTCGAGACCATGTGTCAGCTTGAGATGTGCTTTCCTCCATCCTTTTTTGATATGCAAGTACATTTCATAATTCATCTAGTGGATTAGACAAAGGCATTAGGACCGCTATACCTGCATCATATGTTTCCAAATGAGAGATATTTATCAATTTTGAAGGGTTCTATGCGTAATCGTGCTCATCTAGAAGGTTTAATTATGGAAGGCTACACAACAGAAGAAGTGATTGAGTGTTGCACGGATTACGTAAAAGATGGAAAACAAATAGGATTGCCTATACCGTTGCACAAGGGTAAGTTGTCTGGAAAGGGGATCCTCGATCCAACACGGATTTCCCAGGTCAATTTTGACCTAAAATTCAATAAAATTTGGAGCAATACAAGAAGATGAGAAAGAAGCAGTTTGAAAACGAGACAAAGAAAATAATCAAGGAGAGAATGTTGGAAGTGGCTGCATATATAAGAAAGGCAATGTATAACTTTGTGAATGATGGCAAGAAGGATATAATGGCCCTTTACAATTTTAAGTAAGTTTCAGCACTGCGCTCGACTTATTTTCTTAAAAATTTACCTAATGCTTTCATTATTTATGTAGTGATCACTATATTTGTATCCTTATAAAACCAATGGAGGCGAAAGGGGCATTCTTTGACTCACTCAGTTACCCCAAACAACAATACAAAGATTTCATCAAGATTTTAGAAAAGTAAGCGTACTTTCTGCATATATATTGGTGGATGCTTATTATAATATAGTTTATTTCCATCTCATAATCATTTTTTGCATTTACATAGTGCTTATAGATTTTACATTAAACTTGGCGGGGTGAATCCTAAGGAAAGGAAAAACTAACTCTACGCTATGATTTTCCGGTAACAAAAACATCTCGTTTGCATATGTAACAAATGTTCCAAATTTTTAACTAATTTTGTTTGTTTTTGTTTGAAGTGTCATAAGCAACCTCTCGGCATTGTCCTATGTGAATATTATGTCTACGAGTACCTTAGGATTACTGGACATTATAGAGTGAACCGTGAGCATGTAAGCAATATTATCAATCTATTTTGTATACTTAGATTAATTGTTATTACAGTTATAGTAATTATCTTTCATCTTTTCATTTACAGCAATCTAATGTCTATGAAGAATGGCCTTGGGGAAGAGACATGGAGCTTATAGGAGTTGACTCCTTCCGAAGTGACTTGTGCTATTTTATCCGTCGAGAGATTGTTCACCAGGATGGAGTTTTTTTTTGAAAGGGAAAACAAAAAAAGGGAAAACAATGAATTGCTTTTGTACCCACATTTGTCTTTGTATGATCGGCTTAGGATTATATAAATGTACTCGGAATTGTGGTTGGATCTTATGTAATGTAACATTTGGATAATTGTTTTGTAATATATAATTGTTTGTGTTCCAATCATCCGTAGATTACTTTGATGAAATATTGAATTCAATATCTGTTTTGAAACTGATTTGTATATGATGTATAAAAGAATTGTATATTTTGTATAAAAATATTTATAAACATAATAAATAGCTTCTGCAGGCCGTCGACACTGGAGACCGCTTAGATTTAGGAAGCACACTGCCGGCGGCTTTCTTAAGCCACCTCCTGCACTAATGGTATTAGTGCCGGCAGCAATTTAAGATATCCGTCTGCACTAAGTCTATTAGTGCAGGCGGTCAGTTAAGATATCCGCCTGCACTAATTCCATTAGTGCAGGCGGTGGTTTTAAGACATCCGCTAGTATAGGCGGTCCATATAAACGCATGTACAAATGCACCATTTTTACAGGCTCACTAATGCCAGCGGAAGCAAAAACCGTCTGCAGAAGGGGGTTTAGAACCGCCTGTAAAAAGGGTTTTTGTAGTAGTGCAAAAGTTCTTGGACTTGTCGCTGAGTTTCTTTAGTTTCCTCATAGTTGGTTCTGTAGGCAACGTGATTTTGCAAGCTCGCTCCAGGAATCAAATCAATTTGGTGCTCAATCCCTCGAATAGTTGACAGTCCTAGAGGTATTTCGTGTGGAAAAACATCATGATACTCCTGCAAAAGGTTAGCAACAGGAGCAGGCAAAGAAAAAGTAAGATCCTCAAGTGAAAACAATGCATCCTTGCATACCACAGCAAAACATGAAGCACTTTCATCATAAATTTCAGGCAGGTCAGTTTTTGTTGTACGCATTACAGGACTTTTTAATTTTATTACTTGCTGATTTTCAGGTGTAGGAGGATGTTCTTTCTTCTCATTAGCAATTCTATCTCTACCAGCTTGTACAATTTCAGCAGAGGTCAAAGGTAGTAAAGTAATTTTCTTTTCTTTATGTATGAAGGTATATTTATTACTTTTACTATAGTAGATAGCATCATTAACATGTTCCCATGGACGACCTAATAACAATGAACAAGCTTGCATAAGTACAACATAACAATCCACAGAATCAACATAGGTGCCAAGGAAAAAAGGGATTTTACAAGTTTTTGTTACCTTTGACTTATCGGAGTCGTTTAACCACTAGATATGGTACGGATGTGGATGTGGTCGTGTGGGCAAGTCAAGCTTAGTGATCAAATCAGTACTCACTAAGTTGTTGTAGCTCTCGCCATCAATGATCATGCATGCACGCCGATTCTTGATCACAAAGTAAATCTAAAACAAATTATGATGTTGAATCTTATCAAGGTGTACCTGTGCGAAGAGCGCTCGTTGGACAATGATGGTCCTGTAGATCAAAGTATCATCACCAACAAATACTTGACCATCATCGTCATTAGAAATCTTATCATCAGATTCTTCATACTCAACATCCAAAGTGCTTATGTATCCTCCATCTTCAGTAGCAACGTGTGCCTGCTGACTTGGGTAATCTCGCTGCATATGACCCATGCCATGTCATATATGGCACTTGATGTTGGAGGAGCGTCCTGTGAAGGTACTGGAGGTTATACTCTTGTTGGATACCTACAAAGAAGGCTTACTCGAGTTTGAAGATTGCGCCGAAAGGGCTGGTTTTGGGGCTGTTGCAATGTTGGTGGTGGTGGAAGGCCTCTTACCCGACAATGGTGGTGTATGTGTGGTCGAAGAAGGAAACATCAACCGTGGAGTGTATGTACGGCTGCTGTTCTAAAGTTGTCATCCCTACAATTCTTTTTTTGCTAGTACAGTAAGGTGGAACAACTGCTCGACTGTATCATAATTTTTATGATCAATAATGTCCTAAATTTCACGACACAACCCACCATAAAAACGACAGTTTTTATCCTCAATGTCCTCTTCTATCCCACAACGCATCATACCCTTTTGCAACTCAGCAAAATATTCTTAAACAGATTTATCATGTTGTTCTAAGCGTTGCAATTTTTTACGTAAATCTCTTTAATAAGAAGGAGGAAAAAAATGGTTACGCATAGCCTCTTTTAATCGATTCCAAATATCAGGTTGCAAATGCGTTTTGCAAAGATCAGTCCACCATAGTAAAGTAAAATCTCTAAACTCAATAGTAGCTTGTCTAACTCTATGTTGTTCAGGAACTAAGTGAGATATAAATTTTTGCTCTACAACCTTCTCCCAATCTAGATAAGCTTCAGCATCATAAGTATTAGCAAAAGATTTGTAAGGAGCACGATTTTCATTACCTACCATACCGTGGCGGTTACGGCGTTGACGATCGCAAATCTGTTCCGTTGATCTCTATCATTGTCAACGTCATCCTCAGAGTAGTTCTCATCATTAACTTCCTCTTCATCTCTCTGTGGTGGTCGACGTCTCTCAAACGTTGTCATACGAGTTGAGAGACGCTGTAATTCCTGTTTCGTTGTTCGAAAGAGAATCTCTATTGCATTAAATTGCACGATCATCCTCTGATCGAACTTAGCAAGACTATCAACAAGTTGATTTTGACTGACACATTCAGCGAAGTCGTTTGCGAAGTTGGAAGCTTCAGAAGGTTCACCCTTATCACTTCTAGACTTAACCTTTTCTGCCATGGTTAGAAAACAGCAAATAAGCAAAGCAGGATATGATCCCTACACTACTATAGTGTGAGAACTATGGTGGCAGATATGCAAAAGGAACGACTTACCAAGTTCTTACACGGTTCTTACCATTGCAAAGCAAAGTACGGTACAACCGGTGGCAGGAGAGACTAGGGAGTCGTAATTCCATAATTTCTAGGTCAAATGCAGTGCTGATCCGAGGTAGATATGTGAAGCTTAGAGGGCTAAAATAATGATTAGTGGAATACAATTGTATAACAGATAGTAATGTTGAATAAGTGTTCTAAGTATGTAATTTTAGTTGCTAGTCAAATCTTAAGAAAAATCCAGATGCGAATAATGATAAGACACAAAGATCAGCTGTTAGCTTCATGACCATTGAAGCCCCTCAAAGGTATGAATGATTTTGGTGATTGAATGAGAACCATGAACTAACTCGTTGGATGCAGGTTTATCAACACTATTCTACACTTCTACGAATTGGTTGCTGCAAGGTTGTTCGTGTCCCCGAAAGTGTTTCTAACCAGGTTGCTGGTTCAAGGCTAAGGAAGAATTAGAGCCATGTGTGACTTAGCTTTTAGACCTTGTGCCTATAGGAACCGATACTATTAAAAGGGGTCGGATCACTCGTCTCAGTTTTACAGGAATTAGGAAGTGTGCTGCTCTAGGTTCTCTGAAGCACTTGACTGATCAGTGAAAGCTTGAAGATGTCAAAGATTGTAGCCAAAAGCTTGAAGGTCTTCAAGCAGTAAAAGTTCAGCAGCTAGAGAGGTCATAGGACAGTCCGTCGGTGTCATCGGACACTCTGGTGAGGGTCGCAGCCAGGAGTTCGAAGAAGATGTTTTCTGTAGGCAGTGAAGCTGGGTTCATCGGACAGTCCGACGGGAGTCACCGGACAATCCGACGGGAGTCAGCAGACAGTCTGGTGAGTGCAGGTGCTCAAAGTCCAGAGAGAGGTGCTCTCTGGAGTCTTCAAGAAGAAGTCACCGGACAGTCCGTCAATCAGAGACCGAGCAGTCCGATGAGCCCCGAAGGAGGTGTCAAGAAGAGGTATTTCTGGAAGTCCAAAAGAGGAGTTCACCGAACAGTCCAGTGATGGTATGAACCGGACAGTCCGATGTCATATGGAGTGGATTCTAGAGAGGTTGTTTTCTGCCAAGAGGAGACCAGGAGTCATCGGACAGTCTGATGACTGCAAAAAGTAGACAGCTTTTTGGCAACGATTGTTTCAGGGCTTGGGGCCTATTTAAACCATTGAGAGAGATGTTGTAAAGCTTGCTCGTGGTCAGAACAGTTGGAGATCATTTGTTGTGAGCCAAAGTTCATCAAGAGAGCACAAGAGAGCATCTAGTGAGATCTTGAGTGCTTGTGAAGAGTAGCAAAGAGCATCCACGCATTCTTAGAGCTTGTGAGGCTGCGAGTAGTGTCTTCGCCTTATTACTCTTGGTCTATGGCAGGCTAGACCGGTTAGGCGACGGTGCTCGAGTTTCCGAGGAGATTGTGGAAGTTGACATCAAGTTTTCACGCGGCTCTAAGTTCTCCGCTGGAAAGGGACATCAAGAGTGAGCATCCGAGCCTTGGAGACTTGCTCTAGCGCTTGAGTATTATGTGCGACAGCCATGCCACCGGTGTCTTCACTCCGAGAGTGAAGCATACCCTTGTGAGCATCGTCCCTGGAACAACGAGAGGAACCAAGACTCCGACGGGAGTGGTTCAACGAGGATTAGGGGAAAGCGCCATCCTTTCGAGATCTCGAGAAAAATCACTAAGCATCTCTATCACCTCTCTCTTTACTTATTGCATTTACATTCTTACGAGTAGAGTGATAGGTTTTTTAGTTGCTTCTCTTGGTGGCTCTTATGCCGGTTTGCGTACTAGCTTGATAGGTCGTCTTCTAGCTTGTTTTACCCTTCTCTAGACCTTATTTTCTAGGAGTTGTTTGCTAGTTTTGCTAGAATCTAGTAAGAGTAAGATTTTGGTCTAGTAGTGTAAGTGCCCGACTCAACCTCCTTCTTGGTCACTTGATCTTTTCAAATGGTATCAGAGTGAAGTGCTCAAATTAGGGCTTAACCGCCTTTGAGAAGTGATCGAGAGTGATGGAGACAAGTTCTTCATTGGGGTCCGGTAGTGGCTCATAGAAGAATTGCTTGCTAAGCTATCTATATGCCACAAAACCGAAGAATTTGAGCACTAACATTAACAACTCTTCAAACTCTTCATCTAGCAACTCTTTAAGTGCTATTATGAATGATAATCTTACTTATCTTGAGCTCATAGATGCCTACACTCACTTTGGAACTCTTGATGGTGAATCTATATGTGCTACCATGTTAAGATTGCGTGATCTTGTTGGTAAGATCAACTCTTTTGAAGGAGCACCTAAGATCTCTCATGATGAATCCATCAAGAAGTTGCTCACATGCAATATTTCTAGCTCTTATGTCTCTCATGAAGCTTCATCTAAGAAGGAGAATCTAATTGCTTCCACCTCAAGCAATATCATTGGAGTGCATGCTCATCACACCCTTGAGCCCACGGTTTGCATAGACTCTACTAGCTCTTATTTATTTCTTGCTGATAATGCTATTGCTAGTAGCTTGCTAGAGGATTCTTATGAAGTGCTATGTGATGAGTATGATAACATTATTATCTCATCTAGTGAAACTCTAAAAGATTTGTGCACTCGCATTGATAAGCTTGTAGGTTGGATCAACTCTTATGAAAGGAGGCATATCACTAATGATGAAGCAAGCAAGAAGAAAATTGACACATGGAAGAATCATCTCAAGTGCTCCGAGGAACAAAAGTCACCTCAAGAAATTGCTCTTATTGTAGAGGTTAGTGCTAATGAATCTAGTAATGCTTTGGATACTAACCTCTCATGTCTCATGGCCTCTAGCAAGGTGAATTACAAGAACGGTGGCAAGCATTGGGTTCTCGACAATGGGTGTACTCAACACATATACCGACAATCACAAGATGTTGCCCACCATCAAGGAAGATGATGATAAAGACAAAGTGACTCTCGGAGACAATTTCAAGGGAAGAGTCAGGGGATTGGGCAAGGTCACCATATCCAATGATTTGACAATCTCAAATGTCATGCTAGTGAAATCATTGAGTTTCAACCTACTCTCGGTTGCTCAATTATGTGACCTTGGTTTCACTTGTTTCTTTAGTGATAAAGGGGCTGAATTGATCAACAAATCATTAGGTCTCACTTTCAATGGCTTTCGGCACAACAATCTATATATTGTGGATTTCTCCTCTAGTGAAGTTGTGCCTCAAACTTGTCTCATTGCTAAGTCTTCCAAAGGATGGTTGTTGCATAGGAGACTGACTCATAATGAAATGGGTCAATTGAAGAAGGTCACTAAGAAGGGCTTAGTTCTCGGAATTCAAGATATCCATTTTGAGAAGGACAAGCTGTGTACTGCATGTCAAGCGGGAAAGCAAGTTGCAACTCTTCATCCAAACAAGACCATTATGTCGACCTCAAGACCTCTAGAACTTCTCCATATTGACCTCTTCGGTCCTACTACCTACAAGAGTCTTGGAGGCAATCTCTATTGTCTGGTGATTGTTGATGACTTCTTCCGGTATACATGAACCATTTTTTTAGAAGACAAAGCTCAAGCCATCTCGAATTTCAAGAAGTTTGCTAAGAGAGCTCAAAATGAATTTGAAGCTAAGATCAAGAAGGTTAGAAGTGATAATGGGACGGAGTTCAAGAACTCTATCATTGAGGAGTATTGTGATGATCTTGGCATGAAGCATGAGTTTTCGGCTACTTACACCCCGAAGCAAAATGGTGTTGTTGAGAGGAAGAATAGGATTCTCATCACTCTTGTTAGAGCTATGTTGGATGAGTATGGACTTCGAAGAGGTTCTGGGCTGAAACTATCAACACGACATGCTATACTTCAAACCGTGCTTACCTTCATCGTCTCTTGAAGAAGACTCCTTATGAGCTATTGGTGGGAAGGAAGCCAAATGTGGGCTATTTCCGAGTCTTTAGATGCAAATACTATATCTTCAAAAAGAGGAAGAGGCTTTGTAAGTTTGAGAAGAGAACCGACATTGGATTTCTCGTCAAGTATTCCGGTAACTCTAAAGCTTATCGTGTTTTCAATACAGCTACCGGATTTGTTGAGGAATCATGTGATGTGCAATTTGATGAAACTAATGGTTCTCAATAGAACAAAGAATCTTATAATTGTGATGTAGATGATGATGAACCCTTGGAGGAGGCGATGCGGAAGATGCCCGTAGGAGAAGTTCTACCAAGGGAAGATGACTCTTCTACTCCGCCACCGGAAGACTCCTCTACAATGACATCAAGAATTGAAGAAAATAGCTGCTCACCACTCCGTCTTCAAGACACCGTCATCTCCAAGGAGAAAGCCATACAAGATTCTAAAGACATCTCTCCACCGCAAGCACCATGACAAGAGGCTCCAAAGAGGCACAACCCATTCTTCGAGCTCACGGAAGTGACTCGATCATTGGGAGTCCCTCTCAAGAGTTAAAGACTAGGAGAAATCAATATAAGTCAAATTATGTTAATGATACTAATGATGATGATGCGGCTAACATTGCTTGTGAGAATTTCTCTTTTGTGTCTTTGATAGAGCCTAAGAGCATCGATGAAGTGGTGGAAGATCACAAATGGATGTTGGCTATGCAAGAGGAACCTAACAACATCGAACGAAATCAAGTGTGGGAGTTGGTGAAGAGGTCAAAGAATAAGAACATGATCGGTGCCAAGTGGGTCTTCAAGAACAAGCAAGACGAGAACAGAAATATCGTGAGGAACAAAGCAAGACTCGTCGCCAAGGGTTCTTCTCAAGTTGAAGGGGTGGACTTTGATGAGACATTTGCCCCCGTGGCTCGGCTTGAGTCTTATTCGAACCTTGCTCGCTTATGCTTCACATTTTAACTTTAAATTATATCAAATAGATGTGAAGAGTGCATTTCTTAACTGCTATATTAATGAGTAAGTTTATGTTGAGCAATCATCTGACTTCGAGGATCTCAAACATCTCGATCACGTCTTCAAGTTGAAGAAGACATTGTATAGTCTCAAACAAGCACCAAAAGTATGATATGAGCGACTAAGAGATTTCCTCATCGACAAGAGCTGACTAACTAGTACTACACCGTCGTAAATTTTTTAAAAATAATTCATTTTTAGTTGTACTAACCCTGATCTAGCTCTGATACCACGCTGTGCCAAAACCACCCCAAAACAGAGTTTTTACTAGTCACATGCCCATGCGTTGCCACGGATCAAAAATCATTACAACATCAATAAAATTATCCGTAAAAAAGTTTAGACGAATCAAGAGTCCAAATGTCATATATGTGATAGATATCAGATTGCATACTAGCAGTATTCTCTGAAAATTCTCTCCGAGACCACCCCACCACAGATCCTCGGGCACTCTGTGTAACCCAAGAAAGTGAATATTCTTTTAAGAGCAGGCCCCCAAAACTCACTCCTCTCCAACGTTTCATTTCATCAAGTCATCTTTTCCAAGAAGACAAATCTTAATCGTCATTGTCTACTCTAAACAGCAGTTTAACCGTTAGTTGTGCGGCTAGTGTTGGCAAGCACGATCGCCTCGATCATATCGGTCCACAGAAATTTTACACACAGCTTGCAGTTACCATAGGCCAAGATAAAATAATTTCATTACGCCTGTCAAGCCAATAATTCATCGGCTACAGGTAAAACTTGCTCTCGAGTATATCCGATTAAGAAAATGTGATGTTTGACATCTTACCGCGATTTCTGAACTCATTTTCACAATTGCAAATATCATTTTAAAACCATACATATCTGTCAAAACTGGTAGGTTACTGTAATCGCAGTGACCATAATACGTGCATTGTACATACTTTGTGTCATAGAGAAACATCAAGCTCTCTAGAGCCAAGGCAAACATTGAAAAAAATAGAAGCTAAAGTGAGCTACAGTAATGCCAATGGGTTGGTGATGGTCACACTTTCTGCCTTATTATCAAAGTATGATACGGAAGCAACTGGCATAAGAATCAATAAGTCAAGACGGACAACAATTTGATCTAACTGTCTCCCAAGCATCATCATCAACAGAGGAAACAACCATACCCTCTTTTTAATTTGATCCATTGCCGTTAGGCTTCCACAGTTCATCATGCACCCTATCCATGGCAAAACTAAACATTCTTGAGCATCCTCCTGCCTGCAGAAATGAATAGACAAAAAGAAGTTGACAGATAACAGCTTATGCATATTGTATTGGCCGAAGGCTTTCATGACTGATTTCAGCTCATAGGCCATCTTGACTTGTTTCAGCTAATGTTACCATTAACATCTGATAACTGAAGGTATATAAATTTTTTTTGGAGATTTCTGAACTGATAAAACTTAATAAAAAGATACAAAATACCTTTAAGTCATTTCTGTTCTGCTCTGTTCAAAGCACTCAAATCTTTTTTCTTTTTGATAGTTCTCTGCCAAATGCCTGTGTTTAAAGTGAAGATCACTTCTGTTCTGCTCTGTTCAAAGCACTCAAATCTTTGCAATGATACAGAAACACGAGTATATCAGATTTATACACAACAAAAGCAAAACGGAAGCAAAGCAAGAATAGGTAAGCGCGTGCGCACGGGAGTAGCAAGAATAGGAAAAAAAATAGTGAAGCAAATCGCGGCCGTACTCGAGATCACGGGGTTGGCAGCAGTGGACGCTACGCTTCGGGACGACGACGCGCTCCGAAGCTCATGGCTGACCACTGGCTCAACCGCGACCGTCGAATAACGGAGCCACCTTGACAGATCCGCACCCCGCCTCTGCGAGGCCCCTCCTCAGCTGCCTCCGCTCTGCCGAGCACGCGCCGCCCAACCGCCCCAGACGGACCTGCGTACGCGGGCGTGCGGCGGCTACGCCGAAGCAGGGGGGGAGACAGGAGTGCACCGCGGCGGGGCCACGCTAGGGCTGGCTAGGGCGGGTGGTAGGGGGCGCGACAGGATGGGGTAGAGATTGCCGAGGCGAGGCCGCACCGGAGAGAGACGGGGCGGCGCTAGAGCGGGGCAGGTGGGCTGGCGGCGCGTTGGAGCGGGGCAGGTGGGAGGCGCTAAGCGACGGGAGGAGTCGAGCGCACCAACGGCAACCGTTGGATGTGATCCGACGGCTGAGGATTCCCAACGGCAGAAAGGCCATCTCCGCTAAACGCCTCTTATATAAAGTAGAAAACAACGCGAAGTAATACGTACGACGGTTTTTTTATTTTGAAAAGACATCACTTCTCGCGATGGAAGGTTGAAGAGGCAGAAACTGGTTCATATGACCAGTTTGCACTCATACTCAATCTTTTTTGCCGCAACAGCAACACTAGCTATTTAAAGTAAAAACTAAAAAAAAAAGAAATAATAAACTGTGAGTACTAATTACTCAGCAAAATTTACCTGAAAAAAACCAACTACAACCGACTCCTAAACATGAGAAGCTGACTCACAGAGATAGTTATTTGCATAAAATATAGCGCTATAATTGTATCCTTACTTTCATTTTTTAGCGGTAATTTAAGTTCAAAGACTAATAATTTAATTTGCACTGCAAACTATGCAAACAAGTCATATTATTAATTAAGTTTAATTATTACTCTGACATGACACAGTGAACAAGCGGTACTCGTTACTGTGAGGGACAACGATTATAATCGATTTACATTAGCTGAAAAAAATCTGAAGTACATGATTCCCAGAAGCTATACGTGGCAACCTTTCACTCAACCCATAGGGTCGGTCCGATAAGCGTACCTCTCCCAAAAAAATAGTCCTCCATACGACTACCAGTGCATCCAAGGTTAGACACAAGTCTTTCTCTACTCCTCACCAAAAGAGAGGTCGGGTTCATCCAACCACTACGGTATTTTGCTACATCAGTTTTCTGGGGCATATATATGCAGTATATAATCGGTACGTTTAAACTTGCTCAACAGGACCACACTCGAATCGGTTCTTATTAGACACAGACGAGGCTACCACCGTGAAGGCCCAGCCTTCTCAAACTCGTCTATACTTTATTCCCGCTCGGTCTCAGGTTAATCAATACGTGGGATAAAACAAATCTAAGTCTAATATATTACAAACCTATAGCTGGCAAGTGACTTTTTGTCCACTTGACTTCTACTAGACCAATAGCTCGCGGTTGCCTTTTTGTCCACTCGACTTCTACTAGACCTATAGTTCCCAAGTGAAATTTTTCATTCCCTCGATTTTTAGTGTCAATTTTGACTTAGCCTAGCTCTACATCGAGTTATCTGTACCAACATACACTAAACATAGGTAATTGATACTATTATGCAGTCTATAGTTTTCAAACAACTCCTACAATGTAATGCGCAGTACATTAATCATACAATACGTAGTGATAAAATAAAATTTAAAATAAGGTTAATGCACCGAGCTTGCCTTCGGTTTGTTGAGTGTTAGCATAAACAACAGAGAGCTTTTCAGCAAGGACGACTCCGGAGCAACCAAAGCGAGTTGCTTGCCTTCTTCCACGAATCCTAAATGCATGCACTCTAATTTAATTAACAGAGCTAGTTCTAGAGCAGAAAAAGAAATTTAGATAGTTCTAAAATATTCTACATTTTTCAAGGATTCAAACGGTATATTATTTGTAATTTTTCGAACTAGGATGAATTTTATACAATTTTTGAAAGATTGTAATGATTTCTAGACACTTAATCATTGATTTCGTGAAATAGATAAAATTTAAGGCTACTGGGCGTGCGAACACACGACGGCCCACGGGGCAATTGGCTGCTTCGGCCTGGCCTGCTTGGTCAGTTGGGCTGCGAAGAGCCAATATCTTATCAACTTGGCAGAGAAGATGGCGGCCTCAAGATCGATGACGCTGGTCATGGAGGGTGATGCGCCTTGCTGTCTCTGAATACCTTATGGAATGGTACCGAGGGCTCAGCCCACGGCATGTGAAAAGAGAGATCTTAGTCTTCTTTTCTTGCTTTCTTTCTCTACCCGCAACTGCCTTTATAACCATAGGCGCTGGGAACAACTAACCTTAACATACTAAAAAACTTGATTTAACAAACTAACGACTTGATTTTTATCTTTAACTTTAACAGACTAACGATCTGATCTAAAACAAACTAACGACCTGATTTTACCTTACTAACAAACCCTAACTAACTAACTGATAACTGCAGCTACTGCTGCTATAACATAGTAGAAGATAAGCATGTCGATCTAGAAGAACAATTCAAAACATTTTGTGTTGTTATATGATAGTCGAAATGTGTATGTTAGCTTAGAAGCCGTATAGTTGGTGCAACCCAGAATAACTGAAGAAAAAGATGTAGTTCACTGAGCTGAAAATTCTTAATCACTCAACAATATTCAGTTTTTTTTTTGAAAAAAAAACAGTAATCCAGGTGCATATGGCTACAGCCAAGGTGAGTAAAGTGAATCTCAAAATCTAACATAAAACATGAACATGGCAGAGAGATACAAAAAAATGTCATTGAAAACAACATATAGAATCAACTATAATACATACATTCAGTTGTCCCTGGTGTGACTGGAAGTCTTTCCGCTTCTTTATATGCAACCGGTTCAATAACCGAATCATAGGATCATCATTTATACCTTCTAGGGCTCCAATTTCTCTTCCTGGGTGCATGCAAGTTTAGACAAAATAATATCAAATGTGCTGTGTTTACATATAAAATCATATTGCTATTTACCTTTGTTAAGTCAGACTTTACCGAAGAACAAACCTAAAAGAACAAAGGTAGTTGCAAAAAGATGAACTAAGCCATTGCATTATGTGCTCCGCAAGCTAACATCTGTAAATGCAAAACGCCCATATGTTGATGGATCCTTGAAGAACTAGATGAGAGCATCTGCAACTGAATCTCGCTCTTTCTACCGCAACTCAAATGAGTGTAGTAGCTCCTTGTGCTGTGCTGTAAGATGAGGGTGTGGCCAGGGTGATTTATACTGTTACCATAATGGTTTCTAGACGGTGTGCAGGAGCCAGCGCGGGCAGCCATTTTGAATTTTGGGAGTGGTAAAGCGGTGTGGGTTAAAGGGGGGGAACTGTACGTACTTTCCCGAAGCTTCCATCAGCTGCCCAGGGAGGGTTCAATATTTCTTTTAAACCGCTAAGCAGTCGGGATCAGTTTAACAAAAACCGCGAAAATAAAAAAATCGGTAAAAAATCGTTCTAAATCGAAAGTTCAAAATTTGAACTGTTTGCTACAGTAAACCGATGGTTTCACCAGTTTGCAATTTGCTACAGTAACATATTTCAAAATTTAAAACCCATCAGTTTTACCGGTTTTCGGTATTTCGAATTTTTTCAATTTTTCAAATTTTTTAAAATTTTTAAAACGAAAATCGACCGGTTTGTAAAACCGATCTAAACCGAATTCATTAAAAACTGACCGGTTTTGAGCGGTTTTGTGAACCCTATGTCGAGGTCAATCACATCAGCTACTCACCCTACTAGCCTGCTTCAAGCGACAGCAATTGGCGGCACTACCCAACTCGAGATTTTGCAGCAATCGGCGGATCCATAGCGGGCAGCAATGCGGGATCAGTGATGGGCCACATCACCTGCTGCTGCACATCACCTGCTGCTGCATGAGGTAGTCAGATTTGAAGGAGGCGACGGAGAGGAGCTCCAGGGTCAGTAGTAGCTTGGCGACCTCCTGCACAGCAGCCTTCCTCGCCTCGTTGCCCAGGTCCTCAACGCAATTGATAAATTAAGACTCATTTTGTTAGACTTCGATAATTTAACACACTGTCTCACTGTCATACAATTAGATGATCCATGAATTATTCACATAGAAGTATCAAACTGTCGAATCCACCACGAAACGAGTGCTAAACTGTCAAAAAAAAAAATCAGCCTGTCCTCACAAGAGCAATAGGTGGGGGGAATCAGGATCCTGCAGAATGTAAGTTTTCCCATTTTTTATGACACGGCTGAGCCAGAGACAGCAAATTGTGAGGTCACGGTGGAACCCACCTGTCGGCGCTAGTGAGAGGCGACGACGATGACAGTGCATTCACCAACTCACATTTTTTACAGAGTATAGATAAGCTATGCAATGTCATTGTGTAATGCATGATATAGTTAAACAAGAGTACAAAATCGCATGGGAAGGGGACAGATCCCAGAAAACGCTAGGTTAACCATCGGAATACTCTTCATCATCACTGGGCTGCTCATAAATTTCAAACTCCCCATCACTAGCTTCGGCACCGTTAGAAGCATAACCAGGTCTGTTTTGGACATCTCCCTGCACTGGGAAGTTGCGCAGCACTTCTTCAAGGTACCCATTGGAAAAGCCTTCTCCAAGTGTATCTGATATAGGTCATCAGAAAACAATTGGAAACCCAAGGGCAGATTTCATTGAAGCCATGTCAAATTATATCGTTGAAAAAAAAAGCACAACATCCACCATTCATCTATTACAGCAGAAGTCACATTTGTTTCTAATAGAAGGTTATTCAAGCCAGCAAATGTTGAATTTATGTTGCCTAGGAACTTTAAAAAAGATATTAGACCTTAGCAGAAAGTAAGAATGTGATTAGCAGTGACAAAGTAAGAATGTGATTAGCAGTGACATTTTTTGAATCGTTGTAAAAGACTAAACACTTTCTAGCTAAGAAACAGGGAAGGAATTGGAGCCGCATAAAAGTTGGAGGTGGTTTGGGGGTTCTATTGGGGATAGTTTTACTGTCTAAGCCCCATTATTTTAATTTAGGACATGGTTATGGGGCTCTTGGATGCTGCACGCCCAGCTGGCTCAATTTTAAATTATTAGGGATCCAATTATAGGGGAGCTGTTGGAAGAGGGGAGCCAAATAGACCCCTAATATTTTTTGGGCTGACCCCAAAAGGTTTCTTTTTGGGTCTATTTTTAGAGTCTCTTCGAGATGCTCTCAGGTCAAGCCGTGCACAGGAACCAATAATGTACATCCTTGGGTTCTAATGTAGTGACAGTTACCACAGGTGCGAGTGAAAACAATTGCCACTATTTGATGCCTATGCTAATATTATATAGATACTATATGTTAACTATATTATTCCAAAATAATTTAAAAACTGATAAAAAATCTAGAGCATAGCACTATTAATTGTATTTTATGTCAATAAAAAATAAAAGGGTTTATGTGACTCATGTATTCTCTCAAAGAAACTATAAATGCATGCATCTATTTACATGCTGCTATGAGCAAAGCAAATGCAAAGTACTCAGAAACTCCTAGAATGAACTTATTACTTCGATCTGCCAGCAAAGTTTCAACACGAAGAAAAGATACACGGTTGACATGGTAGTACCATGTAGACATAAAAAAAAATCCATCAATATAAGTTATTAAACATGGAATAACTGCAGGCAAAGGAGCCCTGTTTTCCGAGCTAGGATTGTTTGTACTTGCAGTGAGGAATTATTCATTTGGATAAAAGTTTCCTGACAGTTCACGAAGTAACAAGAAGTCAATCGTCAGGCCAGCAAGCCAATTTATATTTTGCTTAGCTTAGTGGCTTGATTCAGAAATTCATTGCTTTCATTAATATTAATATTTGGAAACAGTGGACTACTGTTTACATTATTTCTTGATCACTTAACATATTTCAGTACCCTCACCCTGTCCCTTCCTTACTGCTTCTTCCAAAAATGTCCTACCCAGAACAAAGGTGAATACACGATGTACAATAACCCCACCCCCACCCCCCCCAATCACCCAAGTTCGAGTCCTCGTCCATGCAAATTTGAGTACCTATTTCTTCTTAATTAAAGGTCACCTAGTTCCTCCAGGGCTGGTGGAGTTTTTCAACCCATAGATTCTAATATCTATTTAACCCCCAATTTTCGGACCACTCACCCAAATTAATGTGCTAAATAAGCCTCAATTCAAGTAGCAGGACACGAAGTGGCACTAGCTTCAAAACTCGCCAGCAGGACATGAATTGGTAGACAAACACTTCAGTAGAAAATATGGTGCCGGATGAAACATTAAATCCTAAATGAACCATGTCAAAATAATAGAGGATAAACCAAAATTAGTATTAATAGTACTCCCTGGAAACAAATCAAATATGATAAATTAATTAATTGTATGAAGGATACAGGGCTCATCTATGGTGAAATCACCAAGATCCTCTGCCTACAAGAGGTACAGTAAAAGTTATGTTTTGGTCGCATATATTAGGCCAAATGGCGCAAGTAATGGCGTACCATATGTGGAAAATCATAACCATCTGAGTCCTTATCTTCTTCATCTTCATCATCCACATCTTCACTATCAGAATTGTTAGGACCAACTTCATCCTCATTTCCAGTCCGTATGGCAAGAGCTTTTTAAAAAGAAAAAAAAACAGGATTTAAAAATCAGAATGATCTTCAAAGAGGAACAACTATAATACTCACTGACACATGGAATGCCAATTGGCTTGACTTGTGTCAGTAGCATGCCATGCAGAAAAAATAAACATAAATAAGAGCCAACACAGATGAAAAGGACATCTTTTGAAATATCCAAGCAGCATTGTGCTTGCAGAGTGGTAACAGATTCACAAAATGGGGAACACTTAACCAAAGGTTATGTTCAAAGATGCAAAGTGCTAGCCATATTGAATAATAACCATACTAAAAATAAAATAAATCGAATAAACCTTCATCAACATCCTTATCTTCCTTCGGTTGCTCAGATCTGCAAAGGGCTTCCTGCTTCTTAGACCTTTCAATAAGTTCATGGGCATTCCGCAACAAGGTTTTAGCATTCTCATTAGGACATAACGAGAAGAACCTAATGGCCACTTGGAACCTCAGGGTTTTAATCATATGCTTAGAAAACCATCCTGTAGAATGCTACATAGAAATCAGTTATTTTAGAGCATACATCGCACTGCAAATAGATTATTGGTACTACATATGGATCAAAATTATCACATTGATATTGATTAGATTGACATAAATTGTTCAAGATTAGCTTAACAAAGCTGGTCAAAGATGCTCTGGAAACAGCTAATTGCAGCAGCACAAAAAGCATGTCTAGTATCATTCTGCAATGCAATAATGATGATGGTATATACAAGAGCTTAAGTCATTAAATTCTATGAGGACAAACCCAGAAATGCCACAATTAAATCACCCTAACATATGCAGTGGAAGAGTAACAATAAAAATTTAAATAAAAGCAATATGTATGGAAGATACAAAAATGGAACATAAAAGAAAATTATTCATGTTACTTACTGAACAGACTGATTGATAAGAAGGTTTTCTAATTTCTGCTTGAATAAAGTCGTCCTTCAGTTCAAATAATTGCAGGAAGACAAAATTCTTTGATGGCATTGCTTCAAGCTTGCACAGATCTGACCACTTTTGAGATCTATATGTAACAAAACAAACTAAAAGTTCAAAATGTTAACCAGGAAGGCGAAACAGAAACTACATGCATGGGAGATCTGCTTCACTGTTATTAGGCTAGTAGGCCTGCAGCACGTAGCAGCAAGTATGAAGAACATGGAGTACAGTATATGGTGGCATTGTGCTTTGTGACAACTGAAGAGCAGGTCATCTTTGTGCGGTGATGACTTTAGATGAATCATTATGGGTGTGTGTATCTGAAGGAGGCTCACTGAACATTCAGGCCCTCATGTGGACATCTCAGAATATGCAAATTAAGCCAGAAGCATCCAAACACTAAAAACGGCAGCCTGATGATCGACCAACACACCACCATGGCACCATGTGGATCTATGCTCTATAGTCTACGAGCTCTGCTGAAAAAAGGTCCTATTGTCTGGTGGCACCTCGGGTCAGTGGTGACATGTGTATTCATCCACAGTAGCCACATGAGGCCACTGATGTTGAAGGCAACCGCAGCGATCACTGTGGGGAGCTCTCCTGTGAAACATCTGTCCTTTTTGTCGGGGAGTCTGGGAGTGAGGGAATGAACAAAGTTCATTTGGAATTAGGCAAGCTGGTGCCGAAGTGCTCGTGCACTTTCCCCATGAAACATGGCTTGACAAGTGGATGCTGCTGGAACAGTTTCCAGGAAAGTAATTCTCATTGCAAATCTACTAGTGTTTGTTTCATATATCAAAATACACATACAGTAGCCAAAGTTATTCTACAGATAAGTTGCAGAAGGGAGCAAGAAATTCATCTTAGTAAAGAAAAGTAGGTAGTGCAGGACTAGTTGTCCACATATCAATACAACAAAACAAACATTATATTGTGGGCAATACTTGTGGTGTTTCAAAAGAACATCCCGACAGCATGATGCCATCTCAACAAAATATACTTTCTGTAAAATTTGATGGAAAAACAGCTAAAACACTGGACGTGGAAAACATTTTCTCCAATGCAAGTTAAAGATAGATTATGACTTACCTAGATTTTTTTTTCATCTGAAAATTCCTTAGCTCAAGAGGCATGCGAAAATCGATTCTCTGATATCTAACAACGAAGAGCTGTTTCAGTTTACATTACACAGCTAAAAGGAAACTGAAACAGTTAAAAAATAATAAAGGAGTAGAATACCAAAATTAACTTTGGATCTTTGAGCCACGTCTTTGTGGCTCTAAATTTTAGATGCAACAGAAAAACAAAAGCAATGGGTGCTTACATTCGTGATTCAGAATCTCTACGAGGATCATATCCTCTTTTGATCCAGAATTTACCAAATGGTCCAGTAGAGAAGTAGTATCCAGCTCTAAACAGAAGTCTGAGCATATAACAGAAGTAAATGACAAATCATATAATAGCTAAAGAGCATACCCAAAGAAGTAAATGATGAGGCAACTCTACAAAAGTGAATGGAATATAATGCAACCTTCTGAATTGGTTTTGTGAGACATGCATGCCATCATCATGTAAACATTCATAAAGTGACTGCTTTGGCCACACAGGACGCTCATCAAACAATTTGCACACAGCCATCTGCCAATCCCAATCTGCTGAATTTTTTGGTACATGGTCTTCCCAATTAACCTTCCCAGGAACAGGTATATGGCAATTAAGGAGACAAATCCAGCAGCCAATATTATCATCAATTGTACCGCGTTAAGATATTACAGATCATGAATGCAATAAAACATTGATGTACAATAATTTTCTTATTAAGAACAGAATTTATGCAACAGACATCTGAAAAGTGTGCATTTGAAACTATGTCAGATCATCCAATCATTTGTCACAATGGAAAAGTAAGTCTTTACTGCTGCAGTATTCTCACTAGAAACCGCAAAATATTAATGTGTATTTCCATTATAACAGGACTGTTGCTAGTAGTGCATATGATTCCCCTTCCTCATAAATCAAGAGAAAGATGGGTATCATTTTGACCCATTCAAGAATAGAAGCATATCTTTATTCCTTCTTACTGAAATGATACGTTTTTTATAAATGAAAGCATACAACGTTAAGTTCCTGTTTTTCCTTTTTAGTTATTTTTTCACCTTGAACTGGATTACCCTCGTAAATAAAATATTTGTTTCATTATCCCTACTCCCTGTTTCAATTATCTTTAGTTTGCCAAAGCCTTGCGCACATATCTTTTTAATAAAATGGTATTATATGCGTGACATTATAAGAACACTAAAAGAGAAAAGGCTACAATACTTGAGAGTTGAGAAAACAATACTAAGTTGTTAACAAAGGATATCTTGAATGCTGAAAGGAAGTGCAAGGGTTGGTCCAAGATCCATCTGCAATCAAGGTAAAAAAGTTATAACTGAATCATCAACAAACCATTTCACACTAAGCAAAATGACCAGAAATCTATATAAAAAAAAACCTATATAGCACTGTACGAGTATAAGAACGAAAACAGAGAGAAATTGAAGACCCAACCAACCTAGAAGAAACTAGATGGCATTTGAAAGTAGGAACCCAGATATTCATGGAAGAGGATTTGAACCTGGGTGCTCAGGATGTACACCCACACCCTTAACCAACTGAGATAGGCTCAAATCCTAACGAAAACAGAGATATAAAGCAAGAATTTGAAAACACTACTAGCATTCAGGGGCATGAGAACAATAACCTTGTCTTTCAGAGTTTTAATGACAAGCAAACACATATCCTTTTGTGATTCTAGTCCCTGGAACAATATTCAGTGAAACTTTCATCACACCCACCACACCCATATCATTTAAGCACATGTAAGCTTTAAGAATAGGACCCAATTCGCAGAAAACATGGGGTTTGTACACCAATTTTTTCAGCTAACTATCAAGCATTCTTTCTGAAAATAAACATTGGCCAGAAGATGATTGGAGCCGAGATGTATATGGTGCAATAAAAAAGTGATTAAAAGTTCATAACTCCAAAAAGAATTGGACAACAAATGCAAGAAAACATAATGACTTTAGCTCAAATCCTAAGCATAGCATGGACTAGAAAATTCAAGGCAGAGAAACAACAAGACATGAGAGAAAATGAAGACATGCAATTTCAATATACATTATTGTGATAAAAAAAGTAAGAATAATTAACAGCTGTACTTCAGTATAATTTAGACCCTCTCTCTCACGACTAGAAAACAAATTAGGTACATGAAAGGATTATGTACCTCCCATTTCTGTTGTACAACACCCCTTTGCATGCTTTTAGATACAGCGTTGGATGATGGTAGAAGCCTAAAACAATTACATTGAATAATATTAGGCAGTAGTTTTTATACAGCAATAATACAGCGTTGGATGATGCATAAGGCTTCTTTTGCAGTGCTCCACAGAGCTATTCTCAATCAAAATCAGAGAAGCTGTACCAAACATTGTTTTTCAAGAGAACTAATTCTTTGTTGATTCTGTAAAGTGATTCTCTGAAATGAACAAAGGGGCTATAAGCTGAAAAAAATAGTTTTTCCTGATTTCATGAAGTGATTCTCTGTCCTGCTTCCAATAGATTATCCTAGAGAATCAAAGAGATCAATTTCAGCCATAGAATCATTTCTCGTCAGAGAATCAATCCCAGAGAAGCTCTGCGAAAGGGACCCTTAATTTTTTTTTCAACGGTTATGAGCAGAAGCGCACAAATGATTTATGAAGTCACAGAGAAAAGGAGAGATAAGGAATACTTCTGAAATTACTGGAGGAACTTTGTTGAGGGTATAGTATGCGATAGGACTGACTTATGAGTACTGTGACGTAATTGGCCATGGCTACTATTGCAATGGAGAAGCATTTGGAATGACAAGAAAACAGTTTTGACAACCAAATGAAGATATAAATAGAGATAAATAAATCAAAGTTTCACATTATTTGCTCTCTATATAATGAATACCACTTACGCTGTCTTTGTTGGTTTATCCTTCAGTGAGAATAACGGAGGTACCAACATCATGACATCCCCATCATCAGTTTCTAGAGGGGCTGTATTATCTATCACTCAGGAGATGAAAAAGAAAGTTAATTTAAAATGGTAAAACTACAAATTACAAACTTTCAATCCATGACGAAGCACAAAATCGAAAGCACGTACTAGTGCTTAAATTTTGGTCACCATTTTGACAATCTGATCGTTTCCTTTTTCTTACTTCTGCAGCTTGCACGGGAATTACATGCTGATAATCTGCCATGCCTGCATATACTCGTATGTCAGCAAAATTCACATGTAGAATAGACCAGTGTTTTACAAGGCACTACGCCATCCAGTAAAATTTCATTCTAGGAACAAACAAAAGGCGTGTCATCGAACATGTCTCGCACACGGATGTGTGCTTACCTTCGAAGTGGTAGGCACTTCGCACTCGTGCCACCACCTCTGCCCGCGGCGCTGACTCACCCTTGCGCCTGGAGAGGCGGAGGACCAGGCCCGTGAAGGTGCGTGACTCCCCGAAGGCCGGGTGGCAGTAAGGGTCCTCAGGGCGGAAGCGGAGCTCGAGACGGGCGTCGGGCTCAGAGCTCCGGGCCTACCAGAGAGGAGGGGGAGGAGGGCAAGCCATCAATTTACTTTGCTAGGACGCGCTGCCATGTGGAAGCGAGGGAAGTGTTAAGGTTACCTTGGCGATGGCGGGGAGGCCGCCGAGAGTGCGCGCAGCACGGGCGGGGGATGAGGGATAGCCCGGATAGTGCACGGCGAAGGCCTCGGTCGCCGGGAGCGTGCCGGAGACAGCGCCGTCCGTGATTATGGATGTTGACGGTGGCGGTTCAGCCACCGTGGCAGTTAGGGAAGACGGCGGGGAATTCATTAGGGAGCACAACACAAGGATGAGGGCAACTGGTGGCCGGGCGGAGACAGTCGAGGCGGCAGCTAAACGGGGGCAACTCTTTCAACGTTGGCTTCTCCGAAAAGACTAAAGCTCCTCCACAAGGGCGTTCAAATATAGCACCGTTGACAAAAATAGCGGTGGCGGCTGAACCGCGGCGTACGCGCGGCTTGGTGGAGGAGCGGCCAGGCGGCGGCGGCTGAACGGCGGCGTCCGGTCGACGGAAAACGCGGCGGCGAAAGAGGAACGGCGGCGGCCGGGCGGCGCGGTGGAGGGGCGGCAGCGGCGGGCCAGTGGCGTCGGGGAAGGAACGTCAGCCGGTGGCGGGGCAGCGTTCCAGCGACAGGGTAGAGGCCGAGGTGGCGGCGCGAGTGGTGCCACGGTCTCACGGACAGGGCTCGAAATTAGGGCCGAAAATTCCTTATAAGGGCCCAAAAACTCACCTCCTTTTCATTTTGAAATTCATTATCAATGAAATTAGTTGTTCCTTCCGTGGCCCTTCTATCAACTCTGTTATATTCTTTCGTTGAGCACCCTTGACAGCGACGCACAATAATCATTTTATCCTTCTTTTTCATTCTAATCCGCTGGACTCCTGTGACAAGAACAGATCGAACTCCAGATCAAAAGAGAGACTCAGTAGTAGAGAAGTATCTTTCACAGTATTTAGAAATATCACATGTTCAATGTTATGTTTAGTAAGCATTGTAAGAGAAAGGTTATTCTTCTGTTCATTATATATTGTGATCCTTCCGACCTATTTGAACCAATCAAAGAGTGAAAGTTTGATGTTGATGAGCAGCCAAATCTCAACACAAAGAATGATGAGGATGATTACTTTAAAAATTCATTGTCGGAGAATGAACATGTAGATGTTGATGAGAAGAGTATGTACTTAGATATGGCATCACAGAATCAACCTAATACTGCTTTACAGGTGGTACCTTGTTCTCTTTATCGATAAAGAGAAGGATGGTAGTGAGGATGCGGAGGAGAGTAGTAAAGATGAGGAATGATAGTGAAAATGGTGAAGAATCCGAGGAAGAAATTCATGAGGATGTGCCATGTAATGAGGAAAATCAAGCTCCAAATATCGAATATGATCCAGATAATCTCGCAATGACTGTTGGCTCCACTTATCCTAGCATGAAGATGTTCAGGTTGGCTCTGGCGCAGCATGCAATCAAATACCAATTTGAGTACAACATTGCAAAAAGTGCCCCAAAGAGGTTCAAAGCATATTGTTCAAGGAAAATCCTTGATAAGTGTCTATGGTGGATATATGCAACTACCACTGAGTCTATGGATATATGCAACTACCACTGAGGATGGATGCATTGTGAAGTTACTTTTCTATAATCTAGTTTTTTTTTTCATTGCTCCCATTTGTGCTGCCATATTAGACTACTGCTGCCATAAGTATTGATTCCTGCCATATGTGTTGGTTTGTAGGTCAGAAAGTGGTTCAAATCAGCCCGAAGCACTATCCATTAAGTATCCATCACAAGTAACTCAACCTGTGAAAGCAAAGGCCAAAAAGAAGGTCAAAGTGAAGAAAGAAGTCAACAAGACCAAAGCGAAGGAAGGTCAAATATATCAACCTATGCTACACAGCCCCTCAATGTGCACAAGAAGAAAAATAGGACAACCAGATAGTCCTGCAATGAGTACAAGAAGCAAAAGAAGGCTCCGCCTTTGATTTCTCCTATGTTTTATAAGTCGAATTGACTGTTTGTGTGCACCTTATGTATGAACTGGACTAATTGTATTGGTTGTGAACTAAAATTAAATTTACTGTTTGTGTGCCTGCTACTCGTATTGCTTTTGTTCTCTATTTTTATTCACTTTTCCGGTTGAAACAAGGTTCATGGTGCTCTCATTCAAAATGCAATGCGTAATCTATATATCTGCTGCTCTCATTCATATTGCAATGTGTAATGACTTCATCTGTGCATTGTTATGATGAAATAATAAATTTTTAAGGTACCTAGGTATTAATTTTGGGAGAAAAATCAATTATAAATGGAAATAAAAAAGATGGTTGTATTCAACTTGAGACGTGTTCAACATTTTGGCACTATTAACATCTACAGTCAAGTAAATATAGTCATTAGCAGTTTATTATGCTAAAAAATAAAGTAGAGGTAAAATGGGAATTTCATCCCCACATAACACCGTTACTAGCAGAAATTGATAGAAGGGCCATGGAAGGAACAACGAGTTTCATTCGGTCGTGATAAGGAATTTCAAAATGAAAAGGCCAAGAAAGAAACAGGTGAGTTTTTTGGGCCCCTACAAGAAATTCTCTCAATCTTTTATCCTATCAGCCCTTTTTAAACGGGCTAGGCCTAAATGGCCGAGTGTCTTTCGGCCCCAACGGGTCACCACATGTGCGAATTAAAATCCGCACCCAATATTTTTCTGGTCGAGTGCGGGTTTGACCTGCGGGTGAAATATCACCCTAACACTTGAATACGCCGCATACAAAACCTAAAGAGGATCCACACTCAAGACCTGAATTACCATCCCTAAAAAACCGATTGTATAGCAGATATCCTCCATTTTAACACATGAATGTACAGGTAAACATAACAAATCCAGTGGGAAGTTCTGGTTTTAGAAAATCAGGTTTTGAGATATGCTACCTGAAGATTGTCCCAAAATTCGGGTTCAGGTTCGAGTTTCGGGTATGATGTGGACAACTATCCTCTGATGAGGGCTTCAATAAAAATATTCATACACGGTGGATTCGGACTGCGAAACAAAAGAAACTTGCAACAAAAGGTACGACTTCATATGGAACGCAATTTTGGTGTTTAAGTACATTCTAAAAAGCTCATGAAGACTACTTTCGAATGGATCCAGCCTCACCTTCATATCACATCAAAGTTAGCGCCAATCATCTTTCTAACACAAAAGGTGCTGCGTCACCCCACGTTGGGCTGTTGGCGCGTGTATCAAGTTGAGCTTATTAGAGGCGCGTCTTAGGGTTTGAGGACGACCCTAGCACCCTCTGGTCGTCCTTCACCCTATTTAAAGGTCCCAGCCGTCACTAGGAATACTTGGGTTTTCTTTTGTTATAGTTTAGCTTTTATGCAAACTTTTTGATCTTCAGTTGTGTCCAACGACCACCTGTTAGACAGCTTTTGAGAACTCCATCTTTGAGAGATTTCAGTTTGCCTATATTATTCTTGCTTGTTCTTCGATTGGTTGCAGGAATTGATCTTCGTGATTAGGTTGATCTTGCTGTTTCGATGAGGTCAATAACTATTCGGAGTTGGTTCTGCGATTTCTAAGGCGCACACGGCCTGTTCGTTTTGTAGTCGAATCGTGAGGGTCGACTCTAGGAATCTCAATTCTTACTTAGGTAGCTCGCTTTACTCGATTATGTGTTCAAGCCAATCAACACGAGCAATGAGGAAGAGATCTGGCACGGGGAGGAGCCACCCACGTCATGGTAGGTAGCCGAAAAAGGCGATGCCAGAGCAGAGCCAGCAAAGGGCACTTGGGCAAGGGCAAGCAGGGTATACTTTGGCCGCTGCATCCTGCCCCTTGTAGCACGCCGCTCGCCTCCCTAGCATGGCTCATCGACTCGCCACCCGGAAGCCGTTGTAGCCACCGTGCTCCGCTGCGCAGCCACAAGTCCATCAGGTTTGAGAAGTGAGCAGCAGTGCAAATCTTGGCCATGAGGCCTCGCTGAGGGTGCGGGAGGCCGCTGCCATGGCGGCAAAGGAGAACTGTTTCTGTGCATGACCACACATGGACCTCGACGAGCAGGAAGAGGCTAGAGGTGAGGGACAACTGTAGTGCAACCTCGAGGCAAGAAGTGGAGTAGACGGGCTCCACTAAGATCCAACAAATCTTGGCAACTGGAGGCTCAACTTGTTGCTACGGGGACTCGAGTGGAAAGCGTGGACGCGTCGACAACGCGTATTGAGCTGCATTGTGGGTGTGTCAACAATGCATGGCAAAGCAGAGAAGGCGCGGCAACACAACAATTCAAACCTACCTGCTTCGCACTAAGACTTTTGGGTCGTGGGCCAACGTAGCTAGAGGGCACATCCTTCCGCTATCTAAGCCAGCTTGATCATGAGATTAAACAGGCTACTTACAGAAAAGATTCTTCCCTAACTACTGTAACGGCACAAAATTCAATATTTTCAGAATATTAAAAAATTGAATTTCTTAAATGCATTTCACAATTTAGAGTAGAATAAAATTTCTTTTCCAAATAAAAGTTGCAATGGAAATTTAACAATTATATAAACATAGGAATAAAAGAAGCAAAAGAACTAAAGAAAGAAATAAAAGAAAAATAATCCTAAAACCTCCCTGGCCTTTCCCTCTCCCATCCCCTTTCTCCTCCCCGCAGCCCAATCCTCCCCACGGCCCAGCAGGCCCAGCGCGCCAGCTCCCTCCCCTCTTCATCTCACCGACGAGTCGAACCCGCGCATCAACCCTTCCTTCAACCTCCGGCCGCTTTTCCCGGTAACAGTCGTGCGTGCCGCCCAATCTCCTCCGCCGGCCGCCGATTTCCACGGATTTGCGCCCAACCATCGCCCCCGACTCGCCACCCCGCTCCTATAAATTCCCCGCCTCCCCGGCCTCTCTCTCTCATCCCAACCGAGCACACGCCCTAGGTGCTGACGCGCCGCCTTCGGGAGCCGCCCCAGCCTGCCATGATCCCGTGCCGAGCTTCTCCGAGCCGCGCCGCCCGTGCCCAGCCAGTTCCCGT
>BCLF01000159.1:280969-296325 GCA_001602275.1 Zoysia japonica | reverse complement strand
CGGCCGGTCGGTTGCCGTCGCTCTGCCCAGGCGCGAGCTTCCCCCGCCGTCCGATCTGGACTGAGCGGCCCAGATTAAATCGCGCCACCCCATTAGATCTAATTGAATCCTATCCGCCCGATCAAGATCCAAGCGCCCACAATGTGCCACGTCACCACAATTACCACACTCATCCAATCCAAATCCGACCCACCAGATTAAGCCACGTCATCCAAGTAGTCAGATCCGTTCAATTTGAAATCAAGGGCCTAGATTAAACCTCGTTTTTCAAATAAAAGAAATCAAACCCTTTACTGCGTCAGCATGACATCACGATGACGTCAGTAGGGCCGGTTAATTAAAAGTAAGTAGAAAATTTTAGTTAATTAATTTTGAATTAATCTGTTAATTACTAAATAAAATAATAAAATAATTAATTAATAATCTGAGAAATAAATTTATAATTAGTTAATAATTAATTAATTTAATAATTAACTATGACAATTTTAAAGAAAAGCCCCTATACTTATTTTTAATTATAAATTAGTCCATGCCGAACGACAAATTTACATTTAAACCCTTGAACTTTTCTGTAACTAAATTTAAGTCCTTAAATAATTTTGTAAATTACAGATAGGTCCTCAGTACTTAATTATTAATTACAGATTACTCTCTGAACCTTATAAATGCTATAGCTTTTAAACCGTAACTCTGATTTTAGTGAATAATATACCAAAACGATCGTATCGAAATAACCTATGCATTCATGACATAAGCATACTGATCTTGATTTGTTTTGTTGCATATTGATTGATTGTCTGTGGGCTCGTGCATTAGGCGACTTCATCCTGGACCCGCAATACAAGGATTTCCAGCAGCAGGAGTTTGAAGCAGTTGAATACTATTCCCAGCAGCTGCAAGGCAAGTGTTCTTGACTATTTTGTGCCTACTTTACAAAACCTCTATCTTGTAAATTGCATACTTGTGTCAAATTGAACGCACACTTACTATTAGGAATTCACCTAGTTTCCTTATTATACCTTGTCGCCCTAGTTTACCTTTTTGTTGGGTATATTACATACTTAGCTTGTGTTGTCGGGATGGGTGATTTTAATTTAATTTATTATCATACTTACTTCAGGAGGATTAGTAGGTTATTTAATAGTAACTTGGAGAGTAGTGATTTGAGAGATATGGTTGGTGTAGGGTTGTGTGCGGGGTTACCGACACTGTCCCTTGGTATGTTATCTTCTCAAATCTAAGGACCGGTTCGTGGAGCGACCACTCATGTGTTACCATACAACCACGAGCCAAGAATGAGCGCGGTCTGGCATAGTAAGTGGTGGAGACTAGTTTTGTGCGTGCCAACCAGTGTAGCGAGAAAAGCGGGTTACGCCTGGATCAGCCTGGAGAGAGATGTGTGAAGAAAGGAGGGTTACTCCCAGGAACCATCTGGCGCAGGAGGCGGCTTTTTCAAGGTTACGGTTAGTGCCTTATTAGGTGAAACCTTAGTGGGCGCGTACAAGCTGGAGGAAGCCATGGAAAAGTCTTGAAGTGATCACCCTCAGACCAAAGGAAGTGTGCGAGTGCGACGGCACAGGCATAATGGAGATTTCTTTGGTCCACCTGGAAACGGGGGATGAAATCACTTTTCGTGGGGAATTGTGTACAACCTCTGCAGAGTTAAAATTGTCATGACAGTCGTGCTCACGGTCACGAGCATTGCATGGACCCTCACATGATTAGTGAGATTTTGGTATGGTTGGTTGGTGATCACAGTGGGATACTGTGATTGGTTCTTATGTTGGTGCTACAGCTAGGTAAGCTGTAGGCATGATTGGTCTATAGGCGCGATGTCTTTCACTTAGTAAATAAGTGCTTAATAGGACGTGTGTCTCTATGATGTGCTTTTATGCAAAAAAAACCTATGCTGCCTTTTGCTTTGTAGAAGACACTTGCTGAGTACATCCCATACTTAACCTTGTCTTTATAAATGCTGCTCAGTAGAAGAAGTCTGAGAGAACATTGAAGACTCTGAAGCTGAAGTCTAGGCGAGCTACTTTGGTTATCTGCCTGTGGGGCCCAACAAGTTTTATTTTGTTTTTCACCGCTTTGGTTTGTAATAATTTATAAGACTCTTATTCATTCTTGTAATAGGTTAAATTTAGTTTATTCAAGACATGATTGGGTTTACCATTAATGAAATCGCTTTATGTGTGAAACTTGATTCCTGAGCACAAATAAAGGGTCACCTGGTTTTAGCCTTAAAACCGAGTGTGACAAAAGTGGTATCAGAGCCGTGTTGACCGTAGGACGCGAGCCTAGAATAGAATGGACGTCTAGGACCTTAATTTCAAAACTATTTGCCAAAAGTTTTGCAAAATTTCATTTTTCTCCGCATCTTAAGTCTATTTACATTTTTCTAATACATGCTTTTCCAAAATTATAGATGGTAAGAACAAGGTACACAGCACGAAAGCAGACTAGACCAAGAGGAAGGCCACTAGGACCGTTGGCAAGAAGGCTTGCCAGGAGATCAACCCCAACCCCACTGCCAACCATACTAGAAGACGTACCGAAAGTCCAGCCGAGGTATGGAACCAGGGTGCTTAGCGACTCGGACGAAGAACAACCTTATGAGAAAGACGTCCACACGGTGTGCGAGCAGTTGGTGCAAGCAACACCCCAAGAACCAGCAGCATTTCAAGAGCCGGTGGAACCAGAAGAATCCAAACCAAAAGAGGAGCCAATGGAACTAGAAGAATATGAGCTCGAGGAGGAACCGCAAGAGGAAGACTACATCAGGTCTCCGTCACCCAGGGTGCAAGAAGAACAAGAAGATAGAAGACCATGGCACCGCATGCCTCGAAAGTTCTGTACTAGCGGACAGATCGGAGGAGTTGCCACAGAGCAACTAAGAGCATTGCTAGATGAAATTGGCCTGGATACCGTGCTCTCATTCACTGACTAGATCATTCCAAAGCCAGAACGGGATGAGTGGATAGTGGAAATAAGGATCTAGACGGCAACCAAGAGTATAGTCGTCACCATACCCCAGTTCTCAGGATCAGTGAAGCACAAGCAGTTGCTGATGCCGCATGGGCTGCAATCATGAGTCTGAGCCACAAACACAAGGACAATCTGTAAAACTCGGAGTTTCGCCATTTTCCTTGCAGGGTACCATGCACACGGAGGTTTTTAGGGTTCGTGAAGAATGATTCGAGCCCCGAACCAGGTCGGGAGAGAAGTGACAAGTTGATGCTGGATTTGTGCGAGCGCTATTGTGCTGCCCTGGACGAGAATGCATATCTTCACGAGAGGCTTGATTAAGCACTTGGTGTGCAAGAAGAACGTTGGACCAATGCTTCACCGTCACCAAGTCCTCCACCAGTCACTATCGACAGGTTTCTACCCATGGGTACACAGCCGCCGCAGCACTCGGACAGGGGAAGCCAGTAATAGGAGGTCCTTTGCCTTAAGTTGTAATCGGGAACCCCAGTGTTAAGAGTCGATTAGAGTCGTTTAGTTCTTTAGTGGTGTGCTTTGTGTTAGGTTGTGGCGTGCTTGTGTGCTAGTTGGTGTGTGATGCGAGATATGAAATGCCTCGGCACCTTGTTCATAGCCTCACCTTTTTTTAGTTTGAATAAATCCTTGTTCACCGTGTCACTTTGATGCATATAGTTGGGATTCCTTATTCTTTCTTCTTTTCATCTATCTCGATCATCAATCTCAACTCTTCTCTCCATTACACTAGATGGTTTACACCAGGCGCACTGCAGCTGATCAGGGAGGTTCCTCCAACCAGAACAACCAAAACAACTAGAACCAGAACAACCATATCCCCCAGAACAATAACTAAGGTGGCAGCAACAACAATAACAACGACATCAATGCCAATGGAATTGCTGGACCATTCGCATTGATCATAGCTATGCAGACGCAGTTGATGCAGAACATGATGCAAACTCTCACTCAGATGCAGCAGAATCAAGGTGCAGCACCACAAGGTCAGGGCCAGTACAAGTTGGGCGAGTTTCTGAGGACTAGGCCACCTACCTTCTCTCAAGTCAAAGATCCCTTGGAGGTTGACAATTGGCTTAAATCAATTGAGAAGAAGCTGACCATAATACAGTTCAACGACCGTGAGAAAGTACTTTATGTAACACATTAGTTAGCTGGAGCTGCCACAGACTGGTGGGATGCTTACTGCGGTGCTCATGCTAATGCTGCGGGCATCACCTGAAACGAATTCAAGACCAACTTTCGCTCTCACTATGTTCCAGCTGGTACCATTAGACTGAAGAAGGAGTTCCAGAACTTGAAGCAAGGTGGTATGTCAGTGAATGAATACCGCAACAAGTTCACTCAGCTATCGAGGTATGCTCCAGAGGATGTGAACACCGATGAGAAGAAGCAAGAGCTGTTTCTTGATGGGCGGAACCATGATCTTCAGTACTAGATTATGAGTAATGACTATATGAAGTTTCACAAGCTAGTGGACAAAGTACTTGTCCTTGATAACAAACGGTCAGAGATTGAACGTGAAGGTAAGAGGAAGATGTCATTCAATGGACAGCCTTCCAATCCCAATGTCTGCCCCTACATGATGCCACCACAGGGGCCAATGTATCGTCTTCCGTATACTGAGAAACCACCAATGCAAGCTTCAGGACTAACTTTCATATGCAGATGCAGAAGCCAAACTTTCAGGCAGCACGTCCTAACCCACCACAGATGTCTCGTACTGGGAATCAGCCAGTACCTCATCCTATAGTACCAGCTCAGCAGAACACTAGCAAGCCAGTCATTGGAGTTAATGCAGTCACTAGAGCTCGAGAAGCATGCTTCAAGTGTGGTATGCCGAGACACTATGCTAACAGTTGTCCTACTAAAGCCGCCGCACCTCCTATGAGATCAGCTCATAAGCCCAACCAGGGAAATAACCAAGGCCAGTCCAACTACATCTATGGCAAAGTCAACCATGTGACCATTGAAGAAGCTCAGCACGCTCCAGAAGTTGTGATGGGTACGTTCCTTGCAAACTCTAACCCTGCTACTATTTTATTTGATTCTGGAGCATCACATTCATTCATAGCATCAAGTTTTATGGCAAAGTACAAAATTCCCATGGTTATCATAAAAAATACTATGCTAGTAAGTTCTCTCGGAGGAGAATTGAGAACTAGACATTTATGCCTAGCAGTAGGTCTGCATATAAGGGGCTAGAATTCTTGTCCAATATCATTGTTCTGGAATCAAGAGGGATAGATATAATCCTCGGAATGGACTAGTTAAAGAAGTACGACAGAATAATACAGTGTGCAAGAAGGGCAGTTCAGTTAACAAGTACCAATGGAATGAAGGTTGAGTTTGTAGCAGCCAGTACAGCAGGACCAACGTGTGTACTCAATAAGATGGAAGGCAAAACCATTGAGGAAATATGAGTTGTCCGTGACTATCAAGATGTGTTTCTGGAAGAATTGCCAGGTATGCCACCTGACCGTGATATTGAATTTCTTATTGATCTAGTGCCTGGAATAGCACCCATATCTAAGAGGCCATATAGGATGCTCGTTAACGAATTAGTAGAACTTAAGAAGCAAATCACGAAGCTTCAAGAGAAGGGTTTCATTCGCCCTAGCTCATCACCATGGGGAGCACCCGTACTCTTCGTGGAAAAGAAGAATGTAACTCAAATGATGTGTGCAGATTATAGATCTCTGAACGGGGTTACTATCAAGAACAAGTATCCCTTACCTAGGATTGAAGATTTGTTCGATCAGATGAAGGGGGTGTCAGTATTCTCGAAGATTGATTTAAGGTCAGGCTATCATCAACTAAAGATCAAAGAGTCAGATATACCCAAGACTGCTTTCAGGACCAGATATGCGTTATATGAGTACACAGTCATGTCATTTGGAATAACCAATACCCCTGCTTACATCATGTATATGATGAATAAGGTGTTTATAGAGTACTTGGACAAGTTCGTGGTCGTGTTCATCGACGACATCCTGGTATTCTCCAAAAATGAAACAAAACATGAGAAACACCTAAGGCTAGTTCTTGAGAAGCTCAGAGGGAATAGGTTATATGCAAAGTTCAGCAAGTGTGAGTTTTGGTTGGATCAAGTCTCTTTTCTTGGGTATATCATATCCGCAGGAGGAGTAGCAGTTGATCCAAGCAAAGTCAAAGAGGTAGTGAATTGGATGCCACCAAAGAATGTGTCAGAGGTTCGTAGTTTCCTTGGATTGACAGGATACTATTGCCGGTTCATAAAGGATTTCTCAAAGATAGCCAAGCCAATGACACGATTGCTAGAGAAAGGAAAGGAGTTCGAATGGTCGAAGGAGTGCCAAACTAGCTTTGAGGAACTTAAAAAGAGATTGACATCAGCCCCAGTACTGATTCTGTCGGATATTACTTAGAAGTTTGACATCTATTGTGATGCTTCACGTTAAGGTCTGGAATGTGTATTGATGCAAAAAGGTCAAGTTGTGTGCTATGCTCCGTGCCAATTGAGAAAACATGAGTTGAACTATCCTACTCACGATTTGGAGTTAGCCGCAGTGGTTCATGCTCTGAAGATATGGAGGCACTATTATGGACATCGGTGTGAAATATACACGGATCATAAGAGTTCAAAGTATACTTCACACCGACAGATATGAACCTAAGGCAACGTCGATGGTTAGGGTTGATCAAGGATTATGATGTTGGAATCAACTATCACCTAGGAAAGGCTAATGTGGTTGCAGATGCATTGAGTCAGAAGTGGTAGTAGCCAATGAGATACCACAAGAATTGAGTAAAGAATTTGAGAAGCTCAACCTTGAGATAGTCAATGCTGCAGAAACAGTTATCATGGAGGTTGAATCAACCTTAGAAGAGGAGATTCATAAAGGTCAACTAGAGGATGAAAAGATCAACGAGATCAAGCAGCTCATACAAGAGAATAAGACAAGTGATTTCAGTTTGGATGACAGAGGTACTTTATGGTTAGGTAAAAGAATTTGTGTATCTAATCAGAAGCCGATCCGTGATCTGATTCTAAGAGGCTCATGATTCAGCATATTTTGTGCATCCAGGTAGCACTAAGATGTACCAAGATCTGAAAACTAGGTACTGGTGGTATGGTATGAAAAGAGATATTGCAGAGTATGTAGCGCTATGTGATACTTGTCAAAGGGTAAAGACAGAACATCAGAAGTCTGCCGGATTATTGCAGCCATTGAAGATTCCAGAATGGAAATGGGAAGAGATCGGAATGAATTTTATAGTCGGTTTGTCTCGCACACAAGCCGGGTATGACTCTATATGGGTCATTGTGGATCGATTGACTAAGGTTGCTCACTTTATTCCAATTAAAACAACCTACACTGAGGTAAAGTTAGCAGAGTTGTATATGGCAAGGATTGTTTGCTTGCATGATAGTATCCGATAGAGGTACCTAATTCACCTCAAAGTTTTGGGAGAAGCTGCATGGATCTATGGATACTAAGTTAAATTTTAGCTCGGCTTATCATCCACAAACAGACGGACAGACTGAAAGAACCAATCAGATATTGGAGGATATGTTACGTGCCTGTGCTCTTAAGTATGGT
The DNA here is from genome assembly GCA_001602275.1 of Zoysia japonica. NCBI lineage: Eukaryota > Viridiplantae > Streptophyta > Magnoliopsida > Poales > Poaceae > Zoysia > Zoysia japonica. The sequence goes on along the minus strand of BCLF01000159.1, from coordinate 288,742 downwards.
AGGAGCTGGGACAAGAGTCTTTCATATGCAGAATTCTCATACAACAACAGTTATCAAGCCAGTCTACAGATGTCACCATTTGAAGCACTCTATGGAGGACAGTGTAGAACACCGTTGTTCTGGAATGAGACTGGGAAAAGTCAAGTATTCGGACTTGAAATACTAAAAGAGGCGGAAAAATAGGTGCAACTCATACGGAAAAATCTGAAAGTTGCTCAATCAGAGCAGAAGAGTTATGCGGACAATAGAAGGAGAGATCTAGCTTTTGAGGTTGGAGACTTTGTGTATCTTAAGGTTTCCCCAATAAGAGGCCTTCACAGATTCAAGGTTAAAGGGAAGTTAGCACCAAGGTACATTGGACCATTTAAGGTTTTGGACAGAAAAGGAGAAGTTGCATATCAATTAGAGTTACCACCGCAATTGTCAGATGTGCATGATGTGTTCCACGTGTCACAATTGAAGAAGTGCTTAAGTGTTCCAGAAGAGCAGCTTTCGATTGATGAATTGGATCTAGGTGGTGATCTGTCATATTGGGAACGACCTATCAAGATCTTAGACATTGCCAAGGGTGTGACTTGAAGTAAAGTTATAAAGATGTGCAAAGTTCAGTGGAGTCACCATTCTGAGGATGAAGCCACTTGGGAACATGAAGATGAGCTCAGAGCAGAATATCCTGATCTATTTCCCATTCCTTCCGAATCTCGAAGGCGAGATTCATTTTAAGGGGGTAGGTTTGTAACGGCCTAAAATTCAACATTTTTAGAATATTAAAAATTCAAATTTCTTAAATGCATTTCACAATTTAGAGTAGAATAAAATTTCTTTTCCAAATAAAAGTTGCAATGGAAATTTAACAATTATATAAATATAAGAATAAAAAGAAGCAAAAGAACTAAAGAAAGAAATAAAGAAAAAAAAGAAAAAAATCCTAAAACCTCCCTGGGCCTTTCCCTCTCCCATCCCCTTTCTCCACCCCGCAGCGCAATCCTCCCCACGGCCCAGCAGGCCCAGCGCGCCAGCACCCTCCCCTCTCTCTCACCGACGAGTGGACTGCGCGCATCAGCCCTTCCTTCAACCTCCGACCGCTTTTCCTGATCTCCTTTGCCGGCCGCCGAATTCCACGGATCCACGCTCAACCGTCACCCCCCGGCTCGGCCGCCCCCTCCCCTATAAATTCCCCGCCTCCCTGGCCTCTCTCTCTCTCATCCCAACCGAGCTCACGCCCTAGCTGCCGACGCGCCGCATCCAAGAGCCGCCCCAACCTGCCGCGACCCCGTGTCGAGCTTCCCCGAGCCGCGCCGCCCACGCCCAGCCAGTTCCCGTCGTGTGCCGCCGAATAAGGAGCCCTGCGACGTCGTCAAAGTCCCGAGCCGCCACCGCGTCGACGAAACCCTAACTCCGGCCATCTTCGACCCCGTCCGACCCCTTGGTGACCTCCCCCTCCCTCTCCTTGTCATTTTGAGCCCCTCCAAGCCGAGTTCTGTGCCCCGACGAGCTCGGGCGAGCTCCCCGGAGTGGCCGGCCATGGCGCCGCCGACAGCCGGTCGGCTGCCGCCGCTCTACCCAGGCGTGGGTTGCCCCAACCGTCTGATCCGGATTGAGTGGCCTAGATTAGATCGCGCCACCCCATTAGATCTAATTGAATTCTATCCGCCCAATCGAAATCCAAGCGCCCACAATGTGCCACGTCACCACAATTACCACATTCATCCGATCCAAATCCGACGCACCAGACTAAGCCACTCATCTAAATAGTCAGATCCGTTTAATTTGAAATCAAAAGCCCAGATTAAACCTCGTTTTCCGAATAAAATAAATCAAACCCTTTATTGCGTCAGCATGACATCACGATGACGTCAACAGGGCCGGTTAATTAAAAGTAAGTAGAAAATTTTAGTTAATTAATTTCGGATTAATCTGTTAATTACTAAATAAAATAATTAAATAATTAATTAATAATCTGAGAAATAAATTTATAATTAGTTAATGATTAATTATTTAATAATTACTTTAATAATTAACTATGGAAATTTTAAAGAAAAGCCCCTATACATATTTTTAATTATAAATTAGTCCATGCCGAATGACAAATTTACATTTAAACCCTTGAACTTTTATGTAATTAAATTTTAGTCCTTAAATAATTTTGTAAATTATAGATTGGTCCTCAGTACTTAATTATTAATTACAGATTACTCCCTGAACCTTATAAATGCTATAACTTTTAAACCGTAACTCTGATTTTAGTGAATAATATACCAAAACGATCGTATCGAAATAACCTATGCATTCATGACATAATCATACTGATCTTGATTTGTTTTGTTGCATATTGATTGATTGTCAGTGGGCTCGTGCGTTAGGCAACTTTGTCCTGGACCCACAATACGAGGATTTCTAGCAGCATGAGTTTGAAGCAGTTGAATACTATTCTCAGGAGCAACAAGGCAAGTGTTCTTGACTATTTTGTGCCTACTTTACAAAACCTTTATCTTGTAAATTGCATGCTTGTGTCAAATTGAACGCGCGCCTACTATTAGGAATTCACATAGTTTTCTTATTATGCCTTGTCGCCGTAGTTTACCTTTTTGTTGGGTAGATTACATACTTAGCTTGCTGTTGTGGGGATGGGTGATTTTAATTTGATTTATTATCATACTTGCTTCACGAGGATTAATGGGTTATTTAATAGTAACATGGAAACTAGTGATTTGGAGGATATGGTTGGTGTAGGCTTGTGTGCGGGGTTACTGACATTGTCCTTTGGTATGTTATCTTCTCAAATTTAAGGACCGGTTCGTGGAGCGACCACCCATGTGTTACTGTACAACCACGAGCCAAGATTGGGCGCGGCCTGGCGTAGTAAATGGTGGAGACTAGTTCTGTGCGTGTCAACCGGTGGAGCGGAGAAAGCGGGTTACGCCTGGATCCGCCTGAAGAGATATGTGTGGGGAAGGGAGGTTACTCCCAGGAACCATCTGGCACAAGAGGGGGCCTTTCAAGGTTACGGTTAGTGTCTTATTAGATGAAACCTTAGTGGGCACGTACAAGCTGGAGGAAGTCATGAAATAGTCTTAAAGTGATCTCTTGGCCCTCACACCAAAGGAAGTGTGCAAGTGCGACGGCACAGGCATAATGGAGATTTCTTTAGTCCACCTGAAAACGGGGGATGAAATCACTTTTCATGGAAAATTTTGTACAACCTCTGCAGAGTTAAAACTGTCATGACAGCCGTGCTCACAGTCACGAGCATTGCATAGACCCTCACATGATTAGTGGGATTTTGGTACGGTTGGTTGGTGATCACAGTGGGATACTGTAATTGATTCTTATGTTGGTGCTACAGCTCGGTAAGCTGTAGGCATGATTGGTCTATAGGCGCTATATCTTTCACTTAGTAAATAATACCTCCGTCCCTAAATATAAGCATTTCTGAATTTAGTCAAAGTCAAACTTCTTTAACTTTGACCATTAATAATATAAAATTAATAATGTTTTATCATATATAAATTATTTTACTAGATTCTTTATGAAACATACTTTCATAATATGTAATTTTTATATCAAAAATTATTTAAATTTATAGATATTATTAGTCAAAGTTGATAAAGTTTGACTTTGACCGAACTCAGAAATGCTTATATTTGGGGACGGAGGGAGTAGGTGCTTAATAGAATGAGTGTCTCTATGATGTGCTTTTATGCAAGAGAATCCTATGCTGCCTTTTTTTTGTTTACTGTTACATGTCATACTTTCCCACACTTGCTGAGCACATTCCGTATTCAACTTTGCTTTTATAAATGCTGCTCAGTAGAAGGAGAAGTCTGAGAGAATATTGAAGACCCTGGAGCTGAAGTCTAGGCGAGCTACTTCAGTCATCTGCCTGTGGGGTCCAAGAAGTTTTATTTTGTTTTCTGCTGCCTTGGTTTGTAATAATTTATAAGACTCTTAGTCATTCTTGTAATAGGTTAAATTTAGTTTATTCGAGACATGGTTCGGTTTACCATTAATGAAGTCGCTTTATGTGTGAAACTTGATTCCTGGGCACACATAAAGGGTCACCTGGTTTTAGCCTTAAAACCAAGTGTGACAACTACGTCTTGTCCTCTGTTCTTACCTCCCCCGCCCCCTTCTTGTATGTTATCGCTATAATCAAGGGAATCATTCAGAGTTGAATTTCAGTATTGTTCTATGTGTGATCGATCTTACCTCGTTCGATTTCTTTGCGCGTTCTCCTGGGTGTTACACTGGTATCAGATTTAACAGGTTTGTTGTTGCTCTCTGATTCCTCTCTGTTCCGATTCATCATCATTAGAGCGGTCCTGATCGTGTTGTGCGATCGCGGCACTCCAATTTCTAGTTGATTGGTGAAAAGAAGAGACAGCAACTAGGACTTACAAGCCTAGTCCACAGGCTCGCTTCCTACAACAAGTCATGGCCGATACCTAGAGTCACCTGCTAGAAGCGATCAACAAGTTTCAACAATCGGTGGACAACTTGGAGCACAAGTTGAAAGAGAACACCGCGAGTTTGGGCACATACGCTTGAAGGTTGATCTGGCAATGAGTGGCCTCACCTTGGTCATGCAGGAACAAGTTCAAGTGACGAAGCTGTTGCTTGCTGCTAACAGATTCGGTTCGGCCTCCCCGTTCCTCTCTATCTTCTTCTCCTGCTCCTTTGTGTCCTTCTCCTCCTGGTGGTACTAATGCACATGGATTTTCTGAAGTTAGATGGGTCTAATGTGCTTGTGTGGTTGGATAAGTGCGCTTCATATTTTGCTATGTATCAAATCCCTATCACATTTCGTGTTACTTCTGCTTCTATCCACTTAGAATGTCGGGCTGCGCACTGGTTCCAATCTTACTAAGTACACTCCTGGGTTTTATGTTTGGGACAGTTTCTCTGCTGCTGTGATATCTGAATTTGAAGTGGACACGCGTCACAGGATGACCATGGAGTTGTTCGGTCTACGACAAGTGGGTTCAATGGATGAATATCGTATTCAATTTGAACAACTTCTTGACAGAATTAGCTTGTTTGGTGCTTCATTAAGTGAAACTATATTAGTGCCACAATTTCTCAATGGGTTGAAAGATGATATTTGGGTGGCAGTTGAAATGCAGCTCCCTGAAACTCTGCAACATGATGTTATTTTAGCTCTCATGCAGGAACAGTTGTTGTTGCCTCTAAGAAACATGCTCCTCGTGGTGGCTCTTATCGTCCTCTGCAGTCTTCAGCGCGACCAGACTCTAAGCAGTCTTTCTCTCCTAATGAGTTGTGGAAAGCTAAGCAACTCAGAGATTATCAATGTCTCAACAACCTCTTCTTCAAATGTGGTGGGAAGTATTCCCCCACTCACACTTGTACTGATCCACCTATTGATTCTGTTCATGCCATGCTTGGTACTACTACCGATGGTGGAGGCTCTCTCTGAAGCCATTTTGGATATGATGGAATGTGCTCAGTCTGCTCCACCTGACTCTGATGCTTATCTTGCATTGAATGCTTTATGTGGCACTCAGCAAAATAATGCACTGCAACGTTAGGCCTTGATCAATAATCAAGTGATTGTGATTCTTGTGGATTCTAGTAGTTCCCACACATTCTTGAATGCAGCATTGTTGGACAGGCTATCTCTCCCCACTTATGATATTACACCCTTACATGTTTGAATTGCTAATGGTATGGTGGTCCAGTGTGCTAAAGCAGTACAGGGCTTGAAATGGTGGCTGCAAGGCCATACATTCAGAGTGGATGCTATGATATTTTCTCTAGTGGCTTTGAATCTCATTTTGGGCATGGATTGGCTTAAACAGTTTCATCAAATGACTTGTGACTGGCTTCATAAGTGGATTGCATTTGATTACAATGGGTCTTACATTACCTTGCAAGGCATTGTACTAGGTGAGACTACTGAGATCAAACAGATGACAGGAGAAGAGTTATTGAAACTGTGGGCAATGCTCTTTGGGCCACTGTATTGGCTGCCCTTGTTGCTTCTAATTTTTCTATGCAATAACAATATATCTTAAATGGCATTCCTCCTCAGATTAAAACTCTGATTTAGGAATATGATCAACTTTTTCAGCTTTCCACTGAACTGCCTGTCTCGAGTATATGATCATTATGTTCCTTTGTTACCTAACATTCTGCCAGTGAAATGCAGGCCATATAGATACACTCTAGACCAAAAAGTTACGATTGAGAGACAAATCTCAACTATGCTGCAATCTGAAATCATCATTCCCAGTCTCAGTTCCTTTGCCTTCATATTCTATTGGTCAAAAATAAAGATGGGTCTTGGAGATTTTGTGTGGACTATAGGAAGTTGAATGTTGCCACTGTTAAAAACAAATTTCCTATGCCTATTATTGATGAATTCTTAGATGAAATTGCTGGTGCCACTCTCTTCTCTAAACTTGACCTTAACTCTGGATTTCAACAGATTAGGATGACACTTGAGGATGAGTTTAAAACTGCCTTTAAAACTCACCATGGTCATTTCCAATTTAGAGTTATGCCATTTGATCTCACAAATGCCCTGCCACATTTCAGTGTCTTACGAACTCTATTTTCTCTCTTTATGAGAAAATTTGTTTTGATATTATGGATGATATATTGATATATAGTCACACTTTGAAGGAGCATGTTCATCACCTGAAGCAGGTTTTTCAGGTTTTATTGGCCCACAAGTTGTTTCTTAAGTTCAGTAATTGTGCATTTGTACAATGTCAGATTGAGTATCTTGGACACATTATTTCTGACAAAGAGGTAGAAACTGATCCTTCCAAAAATCTTGCTATTGAATAATGGCCTATTCCAAGTAACTTTATTGAACTTAGTGGATTTCTTGGCCTCACAGGCTACTACAAAAAGTTTGTGCAGTCGTATGGCATCATTTCAAAACCTCTTACTTCCTTGTTGCAGCACAATAACTTTCAATGGTCTGAATATGCCCAATAGGCTTTCATTTTGTTGAAAGCAGTCCTGATGGCATTACCTGATTTCAACTTGCTCTTTGAAATTGAGATAGATGCTTGTGATACTGGAGTTGGAGTTGTTCTGTCACAGCAGGGACATCTCATTGCTTATTTTAGCAAAGCACTTAGTGTTGCTAACCAGAAGCTTTCCACTTACGAAAAGGAGTTTCTAGCTATGTTGATGCTGTAGACAAGTGACACCTTTATTTGCTCAAGCAACCGTTCTTGGTGAAAACTGATCACAAAAGCTTGTGTCACTTGCAGGATCAAACACTGTCCACAAAAATGCAACGCAAAGCTATGAGCAAACTAGCTGGGTTACAGTTTAAAATCATTTACAATCAAGGCCTCGAAAATCATGCTGCTGATGCTCTCTCTAGGATTAGTCACCACATTGCTATCCGCGGGTTTCAGCCATTGTACTAGTATGGATACAAGAGGTTATCAATTCTTGTGCTGTGGATGACACTACTGGAATCGACGAGTTTCCCTAGAGACGAAACCCTAGGGAAAGACCTAAAAATCCTTAGGCAAAGTGTTTCCCTAGGAAATTTCCTAGGGAACCAGCTCTAGGGGAAAGATTGACGGGAAAGCCCCGTGCCCTACAGTTTCCAATCAAAGCGGTAGGGAAATCTTCTTTCCTTACGAATTCATTTCCTAGGGAAATCAGGTGGGTCCCATTAAAAAAATAGGTCTACCCGACACCGTCTAGCCATCACCGGCCGTGTCGCCTGTATTCTGTTCGTCAATCACCCGACCACCACGCCGTCGCCGCCGCCTCCAGCACGCGCAA
>BCLF01000159.1:257949-275157 GCA_001602275.1 Zoysia japonica | reverse complement strand
ACGGCGGGGAGTGGCGGCAACAGGCGGGCGGCAGGGAGCTGCGGCGGCGGCGGCGGTAACAAGCAGTGGCGTGGTGCGAGCAGGCCGGCTGTAGCGAGGCGCCCGGCGGCGGCTTCGCGGCAACGGCGGTAGCAGGCGCACGGCGGGGCGCGGCGGCTTCACTCGATGGAGAGTGGCGCGAGCAGGCCGGCGGTGGCGAGGCCAGAGTGGCGGGGGGCGAGGGGGCGTCGAGCAGCCGGCGAACTATGGGGGCAAGCAGCATCGGGTAGCGGGCTGCTGTGCTGTTTCTTTTTTTTAATGGGCTGTATGATTTACCTAGGAAACCATTTCGCAGGGAACGAATCGTCCCGAGTTTTCACTGTAGATACCTAGAGAGCACTTTCTATTTCTAGCCAACATTTTTCCTAGAGCTCTTTCCCTAGGGTATTTCCTAGTTTAAAACTTTCTCTAGGGTTTTCGTTCCTAGAGAAATTGATTGATTTTAGTAGTATTTTTAACTTTTAACTGATATTTTTATAAATTTAGTTAACACTAATAATATTTCTATAAATATAGTTAACACTAATAAAAAATATTTTTAGCATGTTGTTTGCATTGTTCTATGTGACAGCAGCAAACCTATGTGAGTAAAATAGAGTGTAAGTAAATAGAACCTCTTTCAGAATATACCCATCTATCCGTGTGAGAGAAATGTTACTATACTATATCTTTAAATTTTTTTGTCTTCTATCTCTAAGTTGTAAGGCTTGTTCTAACTTAAATTGTATTCTAGTATCACTTAGAATGATAAATGTTACATATAAATAAAATTGTCTTGATTTTTTTCTAAGTTAATATTTTTTTTTCATAGACAGTAGTGTTAGAACTAGTAAACGAGAAAGTAACAAAATAAGTTCACATTCAACATTCAAAAGATAAGTGCGCACATCACAATGACAGCAATATAATACTAGATACATATCATGATTCGGTGATTTAAGCTAAACATCACAATGACAGCGTTTGGACGGAAGGATTCAACGATTCCTTTCCTCTAGAACGCTGGTGACTGCCCACCATTTCACAAGAATTAAAGAATCCACCGCTACTTTCTCGTTTATCGAAGAGCAATTCATCTCTCTAATCCCATTACAATCCTAGAGAGACTGGTGTCTCAAAAAATTAAAGAATCCACCGCTGGTGACTGTGGGTTATATTGGACATGAATTGCTCCAGACTGGGATTAGAGAGAGCACCACTTTGGGCTGGAGAAGAGCGCATCAGGTCCACATTTTTCTTCTTACCGAATGAGGTCACAGTGCTCTTGGATTGTGACTTTAGGTTCAAAATGGGTCATATATTTAAACAAGATATAAGAGCACCTGGATTGTGACTTAGGCTAAAAAATGGGTCATATATTTAAACAAGATATAAGAGCACCGTAGGCATTTGGACAAAAATAATGAAACAATCGAAATATAGAAAAGTGATATCTATTCCAAAAAATAGAATGTGTCATGTCAAAGAAAGATTATTTGCTTTTATATTAAGCACTAATGGATGTGCATTGGTGCCTCTAAACATTTGTTCTATTCCTATGGTTTTCTCACTTTCTCTATTCTTATTTTTTTTTTATTCCTACATTTTTCACTCCATTCCAATGGTGATTAGCCATTTTTGAGTCATCTTTTTAAGAGTTGTTGCAATTTTTGTTGTGGTCTCAAAAGATGAGGGCTCTTAAGATGTGCCTTCTCCCATCAACATAGATAAGTGCCTACATATGTCATATTATTTTGCTTTTTTTTTGGTCGGAAATGGACATACATGTTGAGAATTAGCTAAAGGACAAGTAAATTTAATACCTTTTTGTTACAGTTTCAGGACCCCCTTGCATTATTTGTTCCCTTGGGTTGACAGTCCTATTTGCTGTTGAAGCTTTTGGAGTCCAGTCTTTATTATTATTTCTTTTTAGGCTTCCTCTTTCTTCAAGTTTAAAAGAGCTTTAAAATAATAAATAGCTGACAGAATTAATAGATAAATGAAATGACAAATAAAGTGGAGTAACTTGCCTTTCATTAGTTTCGTGAGTGAGCATTTGTAGCTAGCTTCACTATATCCTAACTCTAATAATTTTTTGCTCTTCCCTTTCTTGTTTTCAGCACGAGTTGCATCGGATTTTGGGCCACCACTGCTCCTTCAAGATAACCTTTGATCTTATTTTTTCCTAGCCTTCCAACACCCCTTTTAATAAGAGGCGCACACACCTGAAATGACAATTCCAAATTTGGACACCATGTCTTGTCAGGAAAAGTGGCTCAATCAATCTAGTATGTACTTTTCTAAACTTCTCTGCATAGTAGTTATAGTCGAAGTCCTCCATCATCACATTTCTAATTTGTTGCGTCATTATCAAGAGAAAGGCCTGCTCTACCTGTAGTCATTTTCTCTGCCATTTCATCATCCATTCTCAACCCTAAAAGCATATAAACGTGTGTCCTCATTGCAAATTTCTACCCTTGCTTCCTCCTTTTCTTCTGCAATTTGTTTGGAATCTCAACCAATTGATGGAACCGTTGGCTCTCTCCTACCAGTTATTAGAGCAACAGATGACTCTACAGCTGTTAAGATACTATCATCAAGTTGAATCAAAGTTAGACAAAAGAAGTTAGATGACATGCCTACACTTCGATTTTGATTACAGGCGGTCCAAATTTGAGCAATGTTGGTGTATGGATGTAAATAGAGTATTTGTAAAGGACCTTTTATGAATACTGGAATATAAGAGAGAGGGGTGGCGTGTTGGGGGGAGCACCCACCAAATCTTCCCCAAATCAACATGGTATACAAAGGTAGGGTTAGAGTGTGCCATCGATTTCGTCGTCGCCGTGCGGCCGTGAGCGGCCGCTGCGAGGGAGCGCGATGCCGGTGCGAGCGGCGTGGTCGCGAGGAGCTGCGCGGGGCGTGGGCGCGCGGGTGGCCGCGTGGGACCTGCTGCACGCACGCGGCGCTACGAGGAGTGTGACAAATGAATTGATTTCACTCGAACCACTGCCACGGTGCTCACTTGCTGTCTTCATTGCAGCTTCCCACAGCATAGCTGCCTCACTCCCAGGCTCACTTCCCATCCTTTTTTTTCTCTTACCACAAGGTCACGAACAGATTTCAAACCAGCAGCTCTTGTTGCAAAAATGAGCACTGTGAGAATATTGATGTGTTGTGCAGTAAATTTTAGTTGGCCCATTCACCAATTGGATGTCAAGAATGCATTGCTTCATACTGATTTAAAAGAGAATGTCTATATAAAAATTTCACTTGGATTTGCAAATAACCAAACTGTAGAGAAGGTGTGCAAGCTTAAGTCACTGTATTGAAGCAGTCTTCACATGTATGGTTTAATCGATTCAAACGGGCAGTGTGTGATATGAGTTACTTCTAATGCAATGGAGATCACACGGGCTTTTGCATTAGGGATCTTATACCACCAGCTTGGCTGTTTATGTTGTTGATATAGTCATCACTAGAGATGATGTAGAGGGAAATCAAGGCTCTGAAGGAGAGGCTTGGGAAAGCTTTTGAGGTAAAGGATTTAGGACCTCTTGGATATTTTCTTGGAATTGAGATTGCTAGATTATCCAAGGGCATTGTTCTCTCTCAGAGTAAGTATGTGCTTAATCTGTTAGCAGAGACAGGGATGCTTGTATGTCACCCATGTTGTTTACCTATTGACAAAAATCACCAGACATGTTCAATCAGGTGATCTGGTTGATCGAGAGAAATACCAAAGATTGGTTGGTCGGTTGATATATTTATGCCATATAAGACCTAACATCTCTTATGCGGTGAGTGTGGTAAGTAGATATATGCATGATCCTAGGACCGAGCACATGAAGGTGGTTCATCAGATTCTGAGATATTTGAAAGGGACACCTGAAAAGAGATTGTGGTTTAAGAAGAACCAACACCTAGATATGAAAGGTTATTGTGATGCCAATTGTGGCAAGTTGTAGGGATGCTCAGAGATCTACATCTGAGTATTGTGTGTTTGTGGGAGGTGATCTTGTTTCATAGCGAAGTAAGAAGCAAACTGTGGTGTCTCGGTCTACTGCGGAGGTTGAGTATAGAGCGATGGCATTGGGCCTATGTGAAATGATGTGGCTAAAGGGTCTACTGAAGGGGCTTCAGTTATTGAGAAATGAAGCTACGTTGCTTCATTGTGACAATGTGGCTGCAATCAACATGGCAAATAACCCAGTTCAATTTGATTAAATGAAGCATTGAGAGTGATAGGTTATTTATCAAGGAGAAGATGGATATTGGGGTTTTGAAGTTAGAGTATGTCAAGTCTCACAATCAATTAGCTGATTGTCTCACAAAATGTTTAGATCCTAAGGAAAATGAGGTGGCATATAACAAGATGGGCATGTTGAATATATTTAGCCCATCTTGAGGGAGAGTGTTGATGTATGGATGTAAATAGAGTATTTGTAAAGGACCTTTTATGAATATTAGAATATAAAAGAGAGGGGTGGCGTGCTGGGAGGAGCACCCATGAATTCTTCCCCAAATCAACAAGCAATAATACAAATACACACCCTGTAGTATTCTCACTCAAGCTCCAATCCATCCAAAAATGGATCCTCTGCAGCCATGCCTGCTAGACCTACGATTACAAAGAAAGTCCTAAATTCAGCAATTATTGCTAAAATACATCTAAAAATCAAAATTTCAATGGATTTACATCAAAAAGCGCATGGCTAGGAACAGGCTGCAGGGGCGGGTAACGCATTGTCGAGCTCGGGAAGGAGGGGTGGGGACCCATGAGCTTGGACCGTGCAGTCACAGCTTATGGTTCGTGTTCCGCCACCGTCACTGGCTGTATCGGACATGAAATAATATATGAAAGTTAATTTGGAAATTTTAGTCAGTTAAAATTATAAAAAATAAATTGATTAAAAAATATATGAATCTCCTCGCAAGATCGATTACTAACTCCTAACACTGCTAGAGACCAAGAGTAACAAGTTTATACACTATTCTCTAGCCTCACAAACTGTAGGAATGGACGGATGCTCTAGTCACTCTTGTCGACGTTTTGTACCGCTGACACAGTAAAATTTGTGCATTGAAGAGGGGTTTGTGCTTGTTTCTCATTGAGGTAGCCTAGTCTACAAGAGACTCAAAGAATTTTTACCTGGTTCGAGCCGTCACAGAGACGTAATACCATATGTCTAGGGGTCGAGGTGTATCTTATATGCTTGAAAATAAGTTACAATAGTGATAGAGTTCTCGCTCAAACAAAAACCCTAGACGTGAAACATGTCTCTATGATTTGTCTGTTCAATTCTCTCTCTTTTTCTGTTACTCGTTAGGTGTCTTTCTAGGGAACCCCGACATGGCTTTATATAGGGATCAGGCTAGAGTTACATGGCTTGAAGCCTACAGAACGAGCAATCTCTTAGACTAGTGAGGCCAGAGCATCTCAAAGTTTATTCTCTGATGACTTCTGGTCACCAAGTTATCTTGTTTTTGTCTTTGTCTTTTTTTTTTGTCCAGCACTAAAGGGACAAAGTTAATTTTTCGTTCACCGTCGAGCAGACAGCTTATGCTATACAGTGTCAGGAGTCACCGTACTATCGAGTGTTAGTCGTCGAAGGTGTCTGTGAGCGGTTACCGACCTTGAGGTTGATCGAGAAGGGCAACATTGGATGGATTTAGCCTAGTTGAATCAATCCGCGGTCTGCGACGCAATGGGCCGCTCTTCGTTGTTGGTCTTGTTGACTGGGCCGGAATCGTGAATAACTTAGCTATATGATCTCGATAGTGTGCTTTTTTTCTTTTTTATATCATATTGCGGATCACATTTTCAACATAACCAAATCATGCAATACTGTAATAGCATACATTGAGTTTGATTGCGATTTCAATACAGTTGCGAGCACTAAACGAAATAACTTGTGTCAAAATGATAGTTCAATCGGCGTAGCATGACCCACGGTATTTACTCTAGTAGCACCAGCTAATATGAAATTCATCACAATGAAATCAAACAACGCTCTTTCCTTTTTTTTTCATCTCCCAAAAACTGCTATAGTAAATAGTAAAAATCAGATAAATGCGAAAATCAAATTTTTGAGCAAAACCGCTCGGTTTTATCGGTTTTACCGGTTTACCACTTTATTTTTTTTTACCATCTGGTCTTTCCGATTTATTATTTTTGAATTTGAAACTAAATTAGTTTGAGCATTTTTTTCACGATTTTTCTAGTTTACCGCTCGGCTTGATCGATTTCATTAACTTGATCGATTTTTGAATTTTTAAAGTTTTTCAAAATTTTGATTTTTTTAACATTTTTAAGTAATCGTTCGTAAAACCGAGCCATACCAATTTTAACAAAAACCATACAAATCTACCGATTTTTATCGGTTTTGTAAACGAGGTGCAGCGGCGTGATGGTTTGTAAAGAGGAGGGGGGCGACCGTCCACGTGCAGATCCTACCCAAACCCATGTGCCGGCAGAGGAATTCCCCAGCGGGTTTGTCTTCTGCCAACGGGCCCCACGCCTGTCGCCGAACTGTACCATACATACCCGGCCGTCCCAAACGGCAGCAAACCCGCCGCGTGCTCCGCTGCCCCGTTCTGTCCTGCTCCGACTCCGAGCTGTTCCACCTCCCCCACTCTTGCTATTCTTGCTTGCCTCGGCGCGAGCTCGCCATCGTCGCCTCCCTCCCTTCCCGGCCCCCACAACCGCACGGCTACCGTCCAAATCGCGGCATAAAACGTGGTGGCTCGGCCATGGGGGCTTTCGTCTCCTCCCTCGTCTCCTCTTCGGCGCCCCCGCATCTGGTCCGGATCACCGGATCGGTCGGCCGCTAGCCCCAGCCGCGCCTCCCGCAGGTACGCGTACCCTCGGCTTCTTCCTTGCGTTCTCGGTATCTCCTCCTTCTCCGTGTTCCGTGCTCCTCGCCGTCCGTTGGTCAGGTGCCCGCCGGGTTCCGTTTTTTTTTTCTTGTCGCTGCTTCTCGGGGAGACGTTTGGTGGTTCTCATCGGTATCTTCGCCGAGAATGTTCCTCGGTAACTAATTCAGTAATTGTGGCTGGCCACGTCCATACTCACATTTAGATTGTTTTATACAACCACACGGTCCTTAAAATCGACGCGGTTTATAAAACATAATTTTAAATGTAAATTTTTTTAAAATATTTATCAAAAAGAAATATATATATTTTTTTATGAAAGTATATTTTAGAACAAATCTATAAATTTTTATATTTTTAAATTTAACAACTTAAAAATTATTTTTAATTTATATTTTTAATGTTTGTTTGAATTATGGGCATCGAGGGAGTACTCATAGAATAAGAACGGGAACGTCTTGCGGCGTGGTTGAATCTCGCGCCGTGCTGTTTTAATTGCGAATTAATCGCGATGCCGACGCATGCTTGGCTTGGCCGCTGTTGTTCCTGGCGTTGACGGCAACAATCTCCCCCCCATCTCGTACCATTAGTCTAGTCCGTATCCGTGTTACCGTGTATTTGGGCAGATTATATATTGAAATGTTGGTACGGAGGATATAGAAAAGAAACGACGCAAGAATCAGGGGTTGTTGGATTAGAGCCTGCGCCACCATATTTTAACTCCCAAACCCGTTGTGGTAAGCTTCCCTCCTTTGTTTCCTTGCTCTTTTTGCTGGAGTCGCCGATTTTGATGTCTCAACAAGACCACGATCTCGGTTCTTCTTGATTCTGTTTGTGCGATTGCAGTTGTCGAGGCCAAGCTCCCTAATTTGTATCTGTTCTTGTGCAGCTGATCCAGTCTGCTGCTGGCAACAATGGCGACATCCAAGAAGGAGCCTCTCAGCACCAGCAGAGACAGGGCCACAAGGATGTCACCCAACCTCAGGCCGTCAAGCAGCGAGTCATCTGGGTACGTCTCCACAGCGCGGAGGGCACGGTCGGTCCCAAGCTCCCCGGACCGCAAATTTGGCTCCTCATCGCCGTTGGTATCCGCTCCTGGCTCCTCCGATGTCAACCGCCCATCGTTGTCCAGCGCTGGCCGGTCTGTCTCATCACGGACCATGTCCAGCGCAGGCTCATCCATCCGTGGCAGCAGGGCTCAGCCATTCCCTGGTTCGGCCTCGAAGCCCATGCTCGGAAGAACAAAATCCGACAAAGTAAGCATCACCTCACAACGGCCTCCAGCTCTTGCTGTGCCGCCAAGCAACTCCTTCAAGGACATGTCTAAGACAGTATCCAAGGCGTCTCCGTCCTCCTTGTTGAGGAATAAAATGTCTCCAGGGCCTTGTGCTGATAGTGGCAAGGCGACAGCATCTCCAAAACCCAGCGGTCAGAGGATGGCGTCGCAAGTGGCTTCACGAGGAATGAGAGTTCAGCCTGTGTCCACTGCACGCTCACCTGGTGCGGCTGCAAAGAAGAGATTGGATAGTGCTACTGTCAGCTCAAAGGCAAAAGGTCTCTCGCAGAAGGAAGATGCGGCATCTGCAACTAGGATGGAGAAAGAAGAAGATGCATCCTTGCATTTCAAGGAAACTGAGAGCTTAAGCCCCCAATCCATAGAAGAGCTGTTGCCCGAGCACCTGTCTGATCCTGTGGATTTGAAAACCACGAATGTTGCCATACCCGATCAGTATGAGCCATCTTCCAATCAACCAGAACAAGAGAAGGGTGAGCAAATCAAAGGGCAATTTTCCGAAGAGAGAGAAGAGGCAGGACGCAACAAACTGCATAATGGAGGCCAACATGCTAATAATGGCATCAAAATTGTTGATGAATCTGGGCATATTGATAAGGGGGAGGCTAATGGAGTTGTGTACAAGGCAGTGCCACTGCCAAATATGAACGAAGTGGCTCAGGTGTGGAAGAAAGATGATCCCAAGGGCAATGATGCGCTTGACGAAGCCAAAAGGAAGCTACTGGAGGAGAGGAAGAGCAGGGTAAAAGCCTTGGTGGGGGCCTTTGAGACGGTCATGTCCTTTAAGGAGTAGCGCTCAACATCATTGTCAAACCCGTCCATTGCATCTCAATGCCGAGTACATCTTGTATGAATATATATTTGATCTCGAGGAGCTGAGTGTTTATATAAAGATGATTTGCTTCGTTGTGCTCGATGTTATGTTTCCTTTTTTATGAATGATAATTGCATTCAACATGGTTTTGTTTAATATTGCTATTGTCCATTTAGAACTGGTGCTTATTGAGAACATTTGCATTTTATATGTAGTGTTCGTCAGTTTTACGCTTGACTATTGTTATAGAGTGATTTTACTTGGAAAGATTTAACGACAATTAAGTTCGTCTTCCAATTTGGAACACCCAAACTAATAATTAACTAGTTTTTTTTATAATGGAAACAAATCTAGCCTTTTGCACAAGTACATACGGCCAAAATCTGAACGCTTACACGGAGTATGAAAAACCAAGTAGAATCAAATCAATATGTTGGGACCATCTGTGGTTGGGGAAGGTTGACATCGCTATGACTTCTATTGTGTGTCAATTCATGATTCTTTTTGTAATTGTCATGTCTTCACAATTTCCTCCATTCATGATTCTTTTTGTAATTGTCTCCATAATCAAAACTCCGACTGTAATAGACATTATAGAATTTTGATTGAAGATTATATCATTTCGACATAATTATGTAATAAACTAATTAACAGTTATCTAGCTAATTAGCTATTAGCTAGATAACAAATATCCATAGTGGTTTGGAATAGAGCCTAAGCATGCCCCTCTGGACCTTAATTTCTAGCGAAGTAAAAATAATACAAAATGTATAGCCTGATGGCATAAACTAGCAAGTAGCAAATGCTATTGCTACAGCTTTTGTGATTTCTTTTTCACCTGATACTGATAGTAATGATGAAGGTTAAGAAAAATAAATGGAAAATAGTCATCAAATGGCCAAGAGATTAATTGTTAAAAAATTTCTAGTACATTAATCCAGGATTAGGATGGACCAAGTAAATTTGCAGATCGTTTAATTCTCAGTGACGAATATGTTTCTGGAAGTTTCATGAGGACTGCAGAGGAATATGGTTGTTGATTAAACCGAAGGGTGGGAGAGTTGCATAGGTTTTAGCCTGTTTGAAATTAAGAATATCACAGAAATCACATAAAAATTTTATAATAATCAATTCAATTTTATAGTAAAAAACTAAAAAAATAGATAAATTTTCGTATTCCAAACAGTGCCTTACCCGAATTCTTTATTGAGGTACTTGCTCGAGGGCTAGAAAGACCTAGGTACGGGGGAGTTGTTGGCGCGGTTTGATATACCCACTTTGTAGTGCTATATTTATCATATTTGAGCTTTAATTAATTGCTATGGTTACACTAACCGTTAACTGTTTCAAGACATGTAAATTGGTTGTTGTGTCTCTAAGGGGCATGGGCCCCAACAACATGATGGATTAGACCCTGCGCCGATCGGTGCAATGGCTGAATCAATCGGCTCTGATTTTCTGTTGGCCCAATAGCCTTGATGAACAGTCGACCTAAAGAAACCCAACGTGAACCTCCCTCAACTATGTGGGTTGTTCGATTTTCGTCCCTCATTCAGATTATCAGATATTATAACTCTCTTTAACTTTTCAATCCATTCATTTTTTCTCCCTATATTTAACACAGCTTTATGTTTAACATAACCGGTCTCAAGCTCGGATAAAGGAGGAGCGTACTCCGCCTATGCTTTCTAACATAGGTGGAGGTTTCACCTATGTTGCCACGACATAGCTGGTATCAAGCTCGAATAATTTAGTGGGTTGTGTTAGACGTGGCTAGCCAACAACTATTTTAGCCATTCCCATGAAAATAAAACCCCAATTTCCGATGACTTAAATAGGCACTTTGTGATAGGCACTTTGTGAGAAGGATTCAGGAATACGAGTTAAATGAGGCATTGAAAAGATGAAAGGAGGTAAGACGCTGGGTCCGGATAGGATTCCCATTGTCGTGTGGAGATGTCTTGGGGATGTAGCAATAGTTTGGCTCACCAAGTTGTTCAATCTCATATTCCGATCAAATAAGATGCCTCCGATCAAACAAGATGCCTGACGAGTGGAGACGCAGTACTTTAGTACCGATCTTTAAGAACAAGGGAGATGTGTAAAGTTGTACTAACTATCGAGGGATCAAGTTAATGAGCCACACAATGAAACTATAGGAGAGGGTTATTGAGCACCGTCTGCGGGGATCAACGAGAGTCACTCAAAACCAATTTGGTTTTGTGCCCCGAGAGATCCACTATGGAGGCAATTTTCTTAATAAAACAACTGATGGAAAGATATAGAGAACAGAAGAAAGATCTGCATATGATCTTCATTGATCTAGAGAAGGCTTATGATAAAATACCTAGGAACGTTATATGGTGGGCATTGAAAAGGCACAAAGTCTCAATAAAGTACATTAACCTCATTAAGGATATGTACAAGGATGTGGTGACAAGTGTCCGAACAAGTGATGGAGACACCGATGAGTTTCCAATTAATATAGGACTGCACCAAGGGTCGGCTCTGAGCCCTTATCTTTTTACTTTGGTGATGGATGAGATCACACGAGACTTACATGGGGACATTCCTTGGTGTACGCTCTTTGCGGATGATATGGTGCTAGTGGATGAGAGCAGGATAGAGGTGAACCAGAAGTTAGAATCATGGAGACATGCTTTGAAGTCAAAGGGTTTTAGACTTAGTAGGTCTAAAACAGAGTATATGAGGTGTGATTTTAGTGCTACCGCAGTCGAGGAGGGAGATGTTAGACTTGATGGTCAGGTGGTACCCAAGAAGGACACTTTTTGTTATTTGGGTTCAATGTTGCAAAAAGATGGGAATATTGATGAGGATGTAAGTCATAGGATTAAAGCCGGATGGTTGAAGTGGTGTCAAGCTTCTGGAGTCCTTTGTGATAGTTGGGTGCCTCAAAAACTTAAGGGTAAATTTTATAGGACTGCAATTCGTTCTGCCATGCTTTATGGAGCAGAGTGTTGGCCTACGAAAAGGCGACATGACTAACAGCTACACGTAGCTGAAATGTGTATGTTGAGATGGATGTGTGGCCACACGAGGAGAGATCGTGTCCGAAACGATGACATACGAGAGAGATTAGGAGTGGCACCAGTTGAGAAGAAACTTGTACAACATCGTTTGAGGTGGTTCGGATATATTCAACGAAGACCACAGGGGGCACCGGTTCGCAGCGGGATGGTAAGTTGGCCAAACGGTGTGAAGAGAGGCAGAGGTAGACCAATTTTGACTTGAGAAGAGTCTGTGAAGAGATATCTGAAGAATTGAGATATCGCCAAGGAGTTAGCTTTGGATAGGAGTTCGTGGAGGCTAGCAATTCACGTGCCTGAACAATGATTGTCGTTTATTGCTCCTTTTTAGTTGTCTCTCGGGGTTTTATCTCTAGCGTACCCTAACTTGTTTGGGACTAAAGGCTTTATTGTTGTTATATTCAGAATACCAGATATTTTTGACTCTCTTTAACTTTTCAATCCATTTGTTTTTTCTCCTTTAGTGGTTTCGAGGGTGGTTTTGTCCTGCGTGACAGTGTGATGTGGCATTTTTTGCTGATGTGGACTGCTGACGTGGCACAATCTGCTGACGTAGATACTCGATTTGACCTGGTTTTATTTTAAATTAGAAAACAAATACTTAACGATCTAAAAAAATATAAAACTTTGCAGAGATTTAAATCATTTTATAGGGAACAAAATTTGTTTTAAAACCAATTTCAAATTCGAAACACATTTTATTTTAAAAATTTAGAAAGAGAAATAACCATGAAAAATAATATAGACGTCTGAAATCAGTGGATAAAATTTTATTTTTGAATTCATATAATTTCAAGTATTTTTATGGTTTCACATCCATTTTCTTTAAAAATTTATAAATTTCACATTTTCAACTTGAATTCAAATTCAAAATTCAAACAGAGAGCCGAGTCAGTGTCCCGTAATAAATCTCCGAATTTTATATAAATAAATCTGTTTCGAATTTAAAGATAAGTCCAAAACAAACTTTGTTTTTAATGAAGAGATTTATCATCCTCCAAAGTTTCAAATTCGTCCGAGTTTGCAAAGTTATGTTTTTGAAGCATAACAGCTGGCTACTGCTGAGTCACCGTCTTGTTATAAATCTGTTTTTCAAAATTTTTTAGAAATAAATGTGTTTCGAATTTGAAGATGAGTCCAAAATAAAATCTGTTCGTCATGAATATATTTATCATCCTGTAAAGTTTAAAATTCATTCTCATTTGAAAATTCATGTTTTTGAGGTAAAACAAGGAGGCTGCTGCTTCAAAAACAGAAAGCCTTTTTTTTCTTCTCTGATTTTCTCCGAATTTTGCAGCAGCCTTCGGTTTTACCTCCAAAACATGACTTTTCGAACTCGGATGTATTTGAAATTTTGGACGGTGATAGATCCCTTCATGAGGAACAACTTTTGTTTTAAACTAGTCCTCAAATTCGAAACAGATTTATTTCTAAAAAAATCGAAAGATAGATTTATAACAGACAATGACTCAGCAACAGCTATCTGTTTTGCCTCGAAAACATGACTTTATAAACTCGAATGAATTTGAAACTTTGAAGGATGATATATATTTTTTATGAGGAACAATTTTTGTTTTGGACTCATCTACAAATTCGAAATAAATTTATTTACGCAAAATTTGAAAAACAGATTTATAACGAGACAACGACTCAAAAGCAGCCATCTATTTTCCTAAAAAACATGACTTCTCGAATTCAAATGAACTTGAAAATTTGGAAGATGATAGATCTCTTCATTAGTAACAAAGTTTGTTTTGGATTTATCTCCAAATTTGAAACAAATTTATTTATACAAAATTCGAAAGACAGATTTATAACGGGAGGGGACTCAACTTCCTGTTTCAATTTTGAATTCGAATTTAAGTTCAAAATGTGAAATTTATTAATTTATAAATAAAATGGATGTTAAACAATAAAAATACTCGAAATCATGTGAATTTAAAAAATAAAATTTTATCCACTAATTTCAGAGGTCTAAATTATTTTTATGGGTATTTCTCTTTCTAAATTTTTAAAATAAAATATGTTTTAAATTTGAAATTGGTACTAAAAAAAAATTTGTTCCCTATAAAATGATTTAAATCTCTGTAAAGTTTTATATTTTTGGAATTGTTAAGTATTTATTTTCTATCACATCAGCAAAAAAAATACCATGTCACATAGTACAAAACCGCCCTCGAAACTACCCAAAGAGAAAACGAACGGGTTAAAAAGTTAAGAGAGTTAAAATATCTACTATTCTGAATGAGATGAAAACCGAACGACCGCAATAATTGAGTGAGGTCACTTATTCCAAACCCAACTCACGCAAACACCGAACTTTTATCAGCCTGGAGTAAGGAGGCTACACCTATATAACGAGATGAATACTACCAAATGAATACTACCAAATGCGGATAGGGTTATAAAATAGTACAACAAAGGTTACCTTCCCATCTCCTTAGTTAAAAAAACTAATTTTTAAAAGTGAAGAAGATATTTATAATTTTTTTTTAAAAATAGATTCGTTTAAAGGTTATTCTTATAATCACACTTTTATTTACACCCTAAATGCGAGGGGATTGCTTCCACTGCCGAGAAAAGAAAAAGTTAACGCCTCATGCAGTCAGTGGTATTAACTGGACCCAAGACAAATAAACCTTTACAAAATACAAATTGGGATAGATCTCTAGATAATTGATCTGTTAGATCTGACAGCTCATAAATACGACTATCTGCTTATCCATATCCACTGCCATGTGAAGAGACGAGTTTGGTGAAGCCACGGGACGATGTTCTTTTGCAGAGGACACGCTGTCATCGATCATAAGAGTCAGCGCAACCGATGCTGAGGCTGTCTTTACTGGCACAACTTGGCTCTTGCCCATGGGCTATTGTCTTTCCTAGATCTTCCATGATCGACAGTATGATCTCAAGGAAGTCCTTAGTTATCTCCAGAAGGGGAGGGGGGGGGGGGGGGGGTTCCTTTGCAACTCCTATATTGTATTTGGGTCTTTATAATGTATGGTAAGGCTGTCCTTTGTCACAATGTATGAGATACATAGCAGTAATAAAAATAAGTTGGACCAGTGGGATGACGCCATGGTCATTCATGGGTACCACATACCCCGGTCCATCGGCTGGGTG
This sequence comes from Zoysia japonica, assembly GCA_001602275.1. Taxonomy (NCBI): domain Eukaryota; kingdom Viridiplantae; phylum Streptophyta; class Magnoliopsida; order Poales; family Poaceae; genus Zoysia; species Zoysia japonica. The sequence goes on along the minus strand of BCLF01000159.1, from coordinate 259,982 downwards.
GAAACAGCAACCAAGAGGAATTTATGGCTATAAAGTGCACAAGAGCAGGGCTACTATAGGGTTAGGAACTGTAGGAAAGATCCACAACTTGGGGCAAAATTGTAGCCTCATATTCCAAAATAATGAAAGCACAAAATGCTGGGGTACTGAGAAATGTTACATGTAATTCAATGAGAACTAATCACATGCATTGTCCAAGGGACACCAAAAAAAAAAGGAATTAAGATGCATTGCCATATAAAACCAGAGGATAATATCTATGGAAAATTTGTGAGCTTCAGAAATACGAAAGAACATTATGTGCGACGTCACAATTCTAAATCCACATGCTGTGGAGTGGCTTATTTCCCTCCTGTACGGGGTGCTTGAGAGAGCCAGTAAATCATGGTTGTGAACTGCATGATGCCAATTTTCGACCAAGTTCAGGAAAGTGAATTGGCATAAATATATAATAATCTGCATTCTGAGTTAGCAAGCCCACCAATTCATTTTGACAACTGAGTCAAAGAGCACAAGAAACAACCTAATATGCATTTTTGCACTATTCTATCTTCGTATCAGTTCCATAAATGATCTGTAGCAGAGAAATTATTTTGCACAAATTATCTAGGGTTTCCCTTCTCTAATGTAACCCTTACCCTCATTGTATCCATCTGTCTATTATGAATACATTCATATTCCTACAATATCATGACCATGTAATCCGGGAGGACAGTGGAAAAAGTTTGTTGATGGTTATTTTAACAATCAAAAGCAAGAAAGCTCAGAAATGTATCCATATACTCTACAGCAGATAGCATGGATTCAAAGAGTCTAACATACCATAAGAATCTATGATACTATAACTGTCCTCCATCTACGCTAAGTGAGCTCAAGGTTCTATAAATCAAATCAATATAAAAATGTCTCCAAACTCAGAGGATAACTTTTCTGAAGGAGAATAATAAATGCTAATGCTGACACTCGCTATTCATCGCAACATTAGGAAATAGACTCAAGACAGGTTTAACAATCCTATCTAAAGTTAGAAGGGTTTCTACAACAATGATCAAATCCACTACTAGAGAACCATACCACACAAGCTACAAACCAATTAAAATCGATTTAGAAATGCATCCACCATGCAGAACAAAAACCTAAGAAATGAAATAAATTCAGAAAACAGACAGTGCAGGATGGAAATAACTGCAGGAAAAAAATGAGGTTACCTTTATATTAACAGCATGGAAATGGAAAACGTATTTAAGTACCTCTACTTTAGTTACAGTTTATTATTGTAGAATGTATAGGCCCAGAACAAGGTCCTTACGCCAAAATTTCATATCATACAGATAATTAGGCCCATCAAAATGTTCTTATGCCAAAAAAATCCCCTATCGTTATTATGACACGAATGTTCACGATTGCTGTACAAATATAACACCTACAAACTGTCAATGGATCAATTTCCAACTAACACTCTTGACACTTGCTTCTGCATGAAGAGTCTGATCCTGAATAGTACAGCATGAACAATAGTGCGATCATTGCACATGATAAGAGTAGCCCCTAATCCTAGCAGGCATTTGGCAACATAAGGATACCTCCCCAAACGTGCAGGGACTGAAAATAATAGGTCGCATTGACATATGGGATTTTTCATTTTCATTGCATTTGAAATGGAAGTGGTGTTATCCTATTAGGCATAGTTATTTTAAGAACAATATAAAGAATTTACTATATTTTAATAATATTCAGATCTATATTATGTAGTTCTTTAATGGACCCACAAATTATAAACATTTCCCATTTAATGCTCCTATCAATAGCTACTGAATCCTTAAAAGCATTGGTTTGTGAAAAAAAAAGGATCTTTCAAGGCTGTTAATTTATTCGCCTATACAATAAGAAACTCTAGAGAACAGATTATTGGGAACCTACATTTAATATCCCCAGAACTGCAGAGTACCCCCCCCCCCTTCGCAACTTAGGTTAAAAATTTTAAAAGAAAACTCTCTGACACTGGTTGACTGCTATCCTCTTCCAATAGAATC
>BCLF01000159.1:226887-257752 GCA_001602275.1 Zoysia japonica | reverse complement strand
GCGGCGACCGGCGTGTGGGGCGCGGCGGCAAGTGCGGCTGTGTGGGGTAGGGTTTGAGGGGGAGAGGAGGGGAGGGGGCTTATATTTGGCCGGCCGTGGGCCGCGGGAGGAAGTGGGCCGCTGTGGGGGAGTGTGGGCTGCGGCCTCGCCGGTGCCTGCAACCGCCTACCGGGCCGCCCCTTTTTCGGGCCATGCCACGGGCTGTGCCCGTGCCTGGGGGGCTGGTCTAGGCACGGCCTACCTGACCGGGCCGTGCCGGCACGGGCCCGTTGCTCACCAGGCCGTGCCGTGCCCGGGCTGGGCTAAAAACACCGGGCCGCGTGCTGGCCCAAAAAGGCACGGCCCAATGCCTAGATATAGTGAGGATTGACAGTCTTGACTCTCGTGGCAGCAATAAATTAAGCAACATATAGCACTCAAAAGAAGTAATATTTGATAGCAGATGCTACATAGAAGTTGACTCATTAGAATAAGACTGTTTGGTATTGTGGTCGCTTTTCAAAAGTGCTTATTTATTTCCTATTTTAGTAGTAGTTTTTATTTGAGAGCATCTTTTAGGATCTATTACAACAGAAATCAAATTAGAAATGGAAACTATTCCTGTAACAGAAAAAATTCCACAGCACAGCACAGCACAGCAACAACAGAGCCTAAATACCACAATGTGAAAATGGGAACAAACTATTGAACCTAATACTTGGTTTACAGTAAATTTATTACTACCCCTGGTTTCATAATTCTTGACGTTTTGGACAAGATTTCAGTCAAACATTGGAAATACTAGTATATATTACAAATAACTTTAAAATTGTTAAGTTTGAAAATGTGAAAATTATATGCTATTGTCTTAAAAAAATACTTTCATAAAATATGTAACTTTTAAATAAAAATTTAAGAAAAAATAGAAGCCAAAGTAGTATTTTGGAGACCATGTCGTTGTCCAAAACAATGAAGAATTATGGAACCAGAGGGAGTAGTTGTTTCCACCAGTTCTGGTTAAAATGTACTCAATACATCAACATGAAATGTTTCCAAAGCATTCTCTTTTTTTGTTGACCAAAATTTCAAATACATTCTGGATAGCCAAAGGACCAATTTACATGGAAAGAAGCATCTGACAAAACAGCTTTTAGTTGTCTATCTTCAGAAACAGCTACAGTACCTTAAATATGACATCACTACTGTTAGTTTAGTCCTTGTTTCCACGAGCTGATGAAAATATACTCATACATCAACACTAAGTGTTTGCACTGTATTCCTGATAGATAGTCTATTAGACTATTACTAGTGACACAAACAAAACTAAGTGAAAATAAATCACTAAACTCCTATATCTATGCTGCAAATGTAAAAGTTAAATGCACAAGCACATATTAGTGCCATAAACTTACAGATCGAATCTGGTCTATGACTCAACTTGTTTGGAGTCCAGCACCACAGTTCTCACTGGAGAACTTTTTCCTCCACAATGGTGCTTCAGTGCGGCAAATGAATGACTCCTAAAATACAGCACCGAAGGAGATCCATCTGCCTTTTTGGCCACCGATCAATAAGATGGCCTGACTAACAGCAACCACAACGCAAGCCACATCATCAAGGTGGTGCCATCTTTGGAGCAAGAGTATTCAAATTCACTCCATCCAATTAGTCATATGAATTTATCTTTTCATGTAGCAGCGATGCGTTGACCCCTAGCAAACGAAGGTTCAATTCCATCGCTGCCTTTAAGTCTTGCATTGAGATGGAGTTGGCCTCAGAAGGTATGTTACCACCCTGCCCAGCAATATGATTTTGCAAGGAAACACCATTTATTAGTTTTCGGCAGAGCTGCTGCTTCAATGCTGCATGTTTTAATCTGCCATGTTGGTATCTTGCTCTAACTAGCTCAACACATGGCCCAATCAGCTGCTTCAAGAAGACATCTAGTCCATTATTCAACAAATGGGCACACTCCATTGAGACCCCGTCCAACCCTTCAGCTTCTGCCATTTTTTCCATCCTCTTTTTCACTGATAAAGTATCACATAGTTCACCAAGTTCAATGCAAGTATCAGCAGTAGCATTTTCAGTGGCAGAAGCAATGGATAAAGGCTTCTGGGACCTCCCAAAATAAGTACGATGTAATTGAATGCCAAGTGGAGCATGCACTGGCCCTTGTGAATGATATAAACTATCTTGTCCTCGTTTTTCTCTATAAGGCAGAGCAGAAGGCCCATTGCTATGAACAAAATGAGCAACACCATTCTCACGAATTATAGTGTCACCATGATTCAGTGATGACTTCCTGGTCAGTGCATTTTCCCTTCTACTTAATGGTGTGTTCTCTTTGAGATTCTGGTTCAATGCAACACCATTATCTCGGACAGCATGACTAAGTGAATGGCCCGAACTGGGGGCATCTCTGACATGCTTAGGGTCATTGATTACAGGTGGTCCACATGCTAGACTGGCATTATGCAGGATACAACGGATGAGGTAGTTATGTAATGCGCGGTTTTCACGGCCAAGTGCCCCAAGACACAGTTTATCGAATTCATCCTTACTCAATCTTGATGATATGAATTTCTCAAGGTGCTGAAAGTACTTCTTGCCTCGCTCCGGGCCAATCCTTTTAACAATGTTTGACTTGATCCCACGAAGATCAATACGAGTATTCTTTCCTACTGCAGATGATGGTAATGGTTGCAGACTTGGTGCTGGTTGCACTGACGGTGGCGTAGAGGACGGCATTTCTCAGAAAGGATATTCCATATAAATACAACTGAATGCAAGGTAAAACTCCGTATGAACGTCACATAAAATCTGGGTCCCAGTAATCCGACCTTTAATATTATACTGCCAATCCTGGAAAAACACTGCAATGAACAAATATATGATTAAAAGATGTAGCCAGTGAAAAGTAACAGCAAAAGCATGGAAATACAAGACGCCAGTAGCAATATGGCTTACCCAACCAAATACTGAATCAATATCTACAACTAACAAAACAAGGATGTTTTATAGAGTATGGAATAAGATAGGTATAGGGGGAGGACTAATCCTAGCCTATGATTCAAAAAATCGAGGGATGTGATTACTCCATCCCCTATCCAAAAACTATTCCAGAATTCAAAGATGCGATAATGATACAACTCGCATAGCTTGCACAAATGCAAATATAGAAAACAAATAGAGAATATTCACTACAAGACCAAATATAAAAATTAATCATATATGTAATCGCATACGTAACAGTGGTCTAGTAGAAGCAAAAAATGGCTTAGCTGATTAATTATAATTAATGAGTCCAAACTACAAAAAAGGGTAGCCCGGCGCATGTAGCTCCCACTTGCGCAGGTCCAGGGAAGGGTCCGACCACTTTCGGTTTTGTACACAGCCTTCCCCTGTATTTCTGCAAGAGGCTGTTTCTAGGACTCGATCCAAACTCCAAAGCCACAAAATACAGCACAAGCATTTGATAAGTCCAACTGCTGGCAAGCTGGAAACATGTTCATATATGTAATGTTATGACAGGGAACTTTGTTTCCTACCAGGAAAAATTAAGCTTTAACCGCCTAGAGATTTAGTGTGACTAGGCGCTGCATAAGCATCTCTAGGTGCTGCAGTAATTATGCATCAAATCTGATTTAGTGACATATCTAACCACTGATATAATGGAAAAAGTAAAGAAAAAAAAGAGAAAAGCCTACTATAGCTTCAGTTTAGTGGCCCATCTAGCCCATTAGGGCACCAGAAGGCCCACTTCTTCTCAGCCACTCCCTTTTTCCCATTCCCAACAGCAGTCACAGCCTCCCTCTCTTTTGACACCACTCAGGCGCCCTCCTATCTCGGCCGACACCTCCTCTCCCTCAGCCGCCGCTGCCGCCATCCTCTCTCCCTCAATAGCCGCAGCCTTGACGCCGCCTCCTATCTCCCACAGCCGCCGTGCCAGATCTACGTTCGACGCCCGTCCGCTGTCCACCTCCCTCGGCGTCAGGCACCTGCGCCCGCTTCCATCAACAGCGGCCGCCTAGGGAGCGCCTAGCCCCCGAAGTGAGGTGGAAGAGCTCCGCTCCGTGCTTAAACGCGCTTAGGTGAGTGCTTTTTTTTTCCAAGGTTTCCTAATATATAGGGGCAGCATTTTTCTTTCCTCGGCACTGTGTAGCCTTGCCATGTGAAAATTTGAAGCAAGTAACTTGTTTGGTTGATAGGCGAGCATATCCCGATTTCTATACCGAGCATATCTCGATTCCTATACCGAACAAGTTACTTGCTTGGTTTCTTTCCTAAAGCCTTGCTTTTCTTTGCTCTCCTAGAATGACGATCTCCTTGTTGCTTGTGCAAGTGAGGTGAGGCAAGATGTTTTTAAGGTGGTGAGGCGAGGTGTGGCGCTCTGCCCCCTTCCAATTGCCTAGGCAAGGCAAGGTGGTACCATACCAAAGAAATAAGAAAACAGAGCAGGGAAGGGAAAAGAAAAGAAAAAATAAAAGAAAGAAAAAGGAAAGAAGGGAAGAGACTTGGCCCAGCCCATTATCGCCGTCCCTAACCTACCTCCCAGACTCCCAGTCATATCCACCCTGGCCGACTCGCCTGACCAGATCAAAAGCCAACAGGGATGGCCATGGCGACAGCCTTTGGGCCTGGCCGACCGTTCCCCATCCTTTCCTCTTTTCTTCTCTCTGCTCCACGCCATGCCATGGCATCACCGAGCGCCTGGATGACTTGGTGACGCCTTAAAAACATAGGTAGCTAATAACCACGCAGATCCATCCTCCACAACTCTAGCAATATATACAAGATCATTATTGAATAGTCCTAGTTGCCAACATCTAAAGGTGCTTAGAAAATTGTGTAACATATTGAAATCTTTGGTTGCCAATGGCCACAAGCAAGATTCAAAACACCTAATAAACCAATAAATGTAATCAACACAATGCATTGCATGCTTGGAGATCAAATAAAGCATAACGGATGACACATTTTGAAAACGATCAGTTTGAACAGCCAAATGAGTACATGCTTTCCACAAAATATGGAATTTCACTTCATGGACAGAACAGTTTTCAACAAAATGTGATCAACAAAGAAACTTCATTATAGAATAAGAGATTCAAACAAAAAAAAAGATAGAAAAGTGAAACTATGAGATGTGAAACTAATACAAAGCGCATTCATGGACAAAGGTTAAACCATATGCAAAACCAAAAAAAAAAAAAAAACAAACGAGCTCCTCTGGTCCATAAAAATGCTACTCCCAGGTCTCAAGTATGAACAAATAGAACAGCAACTACCGAAGTAATCGTAAAGCACAATTGGACAGCACATCAGTGGAAGAAGGGATGATATCAAATGAGGTTCACAACTGCACAGCACAAAACAAAATCTGAAACCACAAACACGTCTTGATAAGAATGTGCCTTTGTTCACAAGTGCACAGAATTTCAAATGAGTAAGCAAGTTTTCCTCGAGTAAACGGACATACCTATAGTGTAACCCAGAACATTCTAATACAGAATCAACCAACCAAAATCCTGTGGCAGCCTCTGGCCAGAATCAAGCTCAGATAAGCCTGTAACTAATGAATCAATCAAACATCTAATAAAAACTCCAAATATCCACAGAACAGAGAGCCCAAATTGCAACCGTTTGACCAAACTTTAGACAGCACTGTTCAAAAAGTAAAAACCATTTTTGAAATTCAGACGAAGGTAAGCTCGCTGATCCGATTTACGGCACCACAATCGAGGAGACAACGCGAGCTAGGGTTTCGCACGGAATTCAAACTCCTAATCTCGTCCTCACGCAGAGAGCAACGACACATCCTAAAGATGAACTGGCGCCACACACTGCACCTAAACACCAACCCCATTGCAAGCGAAAGGCTGCAGAGCTTCAACTCCCCAATTCCCAGCTCGCCCCCTCTGATCCAAAATCCGCGTCCCCCCAAATTCCGACGAACTCTAGATTTCTGTCCCCCGAATTCGAGCTCCACGGAACCCGAATCACGAGGCACAGAACTGGCGGGAGCACCGCGGCACCGTCATTGGCCGCCGGACCGCCATTGCCGGGTGCGCCCGCGCCGCGAGTGGGAGCGGATCGAGGCGAGAGTGATTGAGACGCGGACGGGGAGCTCTCACCTTTGCTTCCGCGGCGCGCGCGGGGGCGCGGGCGTGGCGATGGGGATGGGACCGGTCAGACCTGCAGCTGCAGCTGCTGCCGCTGCCGCTCCCGTCCGGCTGGACACACTGCTGCAACTGCCCCGAGGTGGGCCACGGTGGCAGGCTGTCACGGGCCCCGTAGCTTTCACGGGCGGCGGCGGTCGGGTGCTTCACGCCGGCGCCCGCAACGGCGGCTGCTGACTTGCTGCTGCTGCTGCTGCTTGGAGGGAAGGAGGAGATGGTGGTGGTGGTGCGAGGTTACTTGGCTGCTGTTGGGTTGGGCTTGGTGTGTTCTGTTGGTGCTGCTGCGGCTGTTCTCCGTTTTTTGTTTCGTTCACTTCGTTGTATCCCGTTTTGGTTCTCCAAGTGGCTAGGCGCTGCGCTGCAATGGTTTCTCCAAGTTTCATCAATTAAACTCAATCATGCATCAATTTGATTCAACAATTCAATCGAACGAGCTATGCTTGAAAAGATGGCGGCGATGGACTTTGTCCTGGACACGATTTGAAAATCATGTAACATACAGATTGATGCACGTTTCAGAGATGGATGACATGACTATGTTTAAAATCTCTCTTACATGTTATTGTGGAGAGTTGTTGGAGGAATACAGTTATTTTACTCCCAATATATCTTTATTATTTAATTACTAAATCTAACTTTTACAATATGATTACACACCTCCGATTGTTGTGTATTAAGACTTGTTTATATCTGGCCGACTAATTATTAATTAGTCGAGAATAAAATTAGTTGATTAGTTCATTGCTTGATTGAATGTAGGACTAATTGTTAGTCTATCCGCTAACGATATGTCTGTTTCCCTCTGACTAATATTAGTCTGTGCGTGTTTGATATAACTGTAAGATCTAAGTGATCAAGAAGAAAAGTTGAATCAGACACTAACACTAAGTAATTCACTTCAAACTCTTTCTAAATTCTAACTATATAACAATCAACTTCTAACAAGATGGCAACTAAGCAAAGATAAAGAACAAGCTAGTAAGATCTCAAGGTACAACTAGATAGCAAAGAAAATTTTAAAAAAACAACTTATCAAGCTAGCAAGCAAGCCTGGTAGGTATGATAGCCACTAAGAGAAATCACAAAGCAACCTATAACATTACTCGTAATAAGATAAATAAAAAAATAAGAAGTAAAGAGAAAGAAATGCTCGGCGAATTTTTTCTTAGGCCTCGAAAGGATGGCGTCTTCTTTTAATCCTTGTTGAACCACTCTCATTGGAGTATCGGTCCCTTCTATGGGAACGATACTCTCTAAAGTATTCTTCACACCTAGAGTGAAGTCACAGGCAATCTCAGCTGTAGCGAACAATACTCACTTGTAAGAGTAAGTCTCTAAGGCTCGAGCGCTCCCTCTTAGTGTTCCTTTTGAGCTGAGACCCGTAACCACGTACAAATTTGATGTCGTCTCTCACAATCTTCTCGAAAACTCACACAACAGCACCTAACCGGTCTATGCTGCTATAAACTAAGGGTAACAAGCCTAAGACACTCCTTTTAATCTCACAAGCTCTACGAATGCATGGCTACTCTTTGCTATTCTTCATAACCACTCTAGATCTCTCAAGATGCCTTTTTTTGTGCTCTCCCGAGTAACCTTTGTCTTTCACAAGTGTTCCTCTAACTCTTCTAGTCATAGGTAACCTTCACAATAACTCGCCAACGGTTTATATAGCCTCCAAGCCCTGGAAAATGTCATTTGGAGCTGTTACAAAAAGTTGACTGCTTTTTGCAATCACCAAACTGTTTGGTGACTAGAACCTCCGAACTGTCTGGTGACTTATGGTCTTCATCAGACAAAAAACACCCTCTGGAGTCCACTTCATGTGACACCAGACTGCCGGTACATACCTTCACCGAACTGTCCGGTGACCTTCTCTTTTTGATAAACAGAGACACCTTTTGTGGACTTCATCTTCCCGGACATCAGACCGTCCGGTCTTTGACAACATCGGACTGTTCGATGACATTTTGCATCTGGCTCTAGAAACATCGCTTCTAGACTCTGAATTCCTACACTCACTGGACTGTCCGGTAACTTTCTCTGACCTACCTCCAGAAAATTGCCTCTCTGAAACTTTTGCCTTCAACCATCACCGGACTATCTGTTTGTTGCTTTCCGCTGCAACATTTGACATTTTCATGCCTTCTTCAATCACTCAAGTGCCTCAAAAAGCCTAGAGCATCTATACTCCCTAACACTTGTAATACTGAGATGAGTGGCCCAACCCCTCTTAATAGTACCGAGAATGTTCCCGTTCGCGTGCATCCAGCAGGAATTGAACCCATAAGAAAGAAAAAAGAACTCAAGGCCTAAAACTAAGCCGTATATAGCTATAAAAACATCCTTAGCCTTGAACAAACTTCATCCTTGGAAACCTTGAAGCAACCAACTCGAAGAAATGGAAAGTAGAGTTGATGAACCTACATCCAATGAGTTAGTTCATAGTTTTCATTCAACCACCAAAATCATTCATACTTTTGAGTGACTTCAATGGTCATGAAGCTAACAATCTCTCTTTTTTGTGATTGACAACAACTATGATGCAAATGATTGAGATGATATTTGAAAAGATTGAAATGAAGCACAAAACAACACAATTGAAAAGAATATCGCAAGTTGTCTTACCATCTCTTATCAATAGGCTCAAACACAACATGGGGATTCATACCTTGGCTTAATTATCCCCTTTGATATGTCCATTGCTTAATCTTTCATCTTTCCATGATTGATCTTGTTTTCATATGTCTCCATTTATCTACTTTTCTTTGTCTCCCTCTTCGTCATCTAGGAATAGAAATTAAGTACAAAACGAGTAAAAGGCAAAGTAGTAGTAATTAAGAGATATGTGAATATAGAAAAGTATTACTCCCTTTGTTATCTTCTCTTTTCATCCCTTGATTAAAAAATTTCTCTCTCTGATTTCTTCTCTTCTTTTTCCAAATCTTCTAATCTTTTTTTATCATCATGACATTTCTCAACCCTCGATCATCATACTCTTCCTTGATCATCATGACATTTCTCTCCCCCTTTGCCGGTGAGTAAGTCTCTTAGCCTCTCATATCACGCCCTCGAAGCTTGCTTGAGTCCATGCAAGTCTTTTTTTAACTTGAAAACGTAGTTGGGGTGCTAGACATCCTCGAAGCCGGACGGTTGCTCAATAAAAACTTGCTCATTGATGAGACCATTTAGAAATGCGCTCTTCACATCTATTTGATATAGTTTAAAGTTAAATGTGAAGCATAAGCGAGTAAGGTTCAAATTGACTCAAGGCGAGCAACAGGGGTGAATGTCTCGTCAAAATCAACTCCAACTTGGGAGTAACCCTTGTCAATGAGTCTCGATCGTTTTGTTCCTCACAGCATTTCCAATCTCATCTTGCTTGTTCTTGAAGATCCACTTGGGACCGATAATATTCTTGTGCCTTGGCCTCTTCACCAACTCCCATACTTGATATCTTTCAAAATTGTTGAGCTCTTCTTGCATAGCAAGCATCCACTTGTAATCTTCTACTGCCTCATCAATGTTCTTGGGCTCTATCAAAGACACAAAGGAAAAGTTCTCACAAGCAACATTAGTAGATTCATTATTAGTATAATTTGGCTTGTATTGATTCTTTTTAGTTTTTAATCTTTAATATAAACTCCCAAGAATCAAGTCACTTTCGTGATTTAGAGTAATGGGGTTGTGCCTCTTTGGATCCTTTTGAGCCGGTAGAGCTTACAATGGTGAAGCTTCTTGAGCATCATGAAGAGCTTACTCCTTGGAGCCGAACGTATCTTGTTGTCGGAGCGGTGAGCTGCAATCTTTTTCATCTCTTGGTGCTTTTGTCGGGCATGGTGGCGTAGCACTTCGTGTAGAGGATTCCTTGATTTCTCGAGGTAGAATGCCCTTGATGTTGATCTCTTGGAGCTTGTACACTGGATGAGTCTTGTGCTTGATTTGTTGATGTAGTGATCTTGTTGCATTGCATAGGATGTTTCCGGTGGTGGAGTAGAAAGTCCATCATCTTCTCTTGGAAAAACATCACTTACGGGCATCTTTTGCATTGCCTCCTCCAATGGTTCATCATCTACATTACAACCATAAAGCTCTTTGTTCTCTTAAGAACCATTAGTTTCATCAAATTGCACATCATAAAATTCTTCTACAAATCTGGTAGTAGCATTGAAAACATGTTAAGCTTTAAAATTACCAGAATATCCAACGAGAAAACCAAAGTCGGTCCTCTTCTCGAACTTCCCTAGCCTCTCTCTTTTCTTGAAGATATAGCACTTGCACCTAAAGATACAGAAGTATGCCAAGTTAGGCTTTCTCCCACCAAAAGTTCATAGAGAGTTTTCTTCAATAGTCGATGTAGATACACCGATTTGAAGTATAGCGGTCGTATTGATCGCCTTGGCGCAAAATCTTTCCAGGGTGCCATATTCGTCAAACATTGCTCTTGCAAGAGAGATGAGAGTCTGATTCTTTCTCTCTACTACACTATTTTGCTCCGTGGTGTTGGTGGCCGATAACTTGTGCTTCATACCTAGATCATGACAATACTCTTTAATGGTAGAATTCTTGAACTCAGTCCCATTAACACTCCTAATCTTTTTGATTTTAGCTTCAAATTCATTTTGAGCCCTCTTGGTGAATTTCTTGAAGTTGAAGATAGCTTGAGCTTTGTCTTCCAAAAATATGGTTCACGCATACCAAGAGAAATTATCAACTACCACCATATAATAGAGATTCCTACCAAGGCCCTTGTATGTTGTTGGCCTGAAAAGATCAATATGAAGGAGCTATAGAGGTTTTGATGTGGACATAATAGTCTAGTAAGGATGAAGGGTTGCCACTTATTTTTTCGCTTGACAAGCACTACACAACTTGTCCCTCGAAGGTAACATCTTGAATTCCTAGAGCCAATCTCTTCTTGGTGACTTTCTTCAATTACCCTATTTCAATGTAGGCAAGCCTCCTATGCCATAGCCAACTTTTAGAGGACTTTGCAATGAGTCAAATTTGTGGTGCAACTTCACTTGAAGAGAAATCTATAATATACAAGTTGTTGTGTCGAAACCCGTTGAATGTGAGATCCAAGGACTTGTTGATCAATTCGACACCCTTGTCATTGAAGAAGCAAGTAAAGCCAAGATCACAAAGTTGTACCACCGATAGAAGGTTGAAGCTCAAAGATGCTACCAACATGACATTTAATATGGACAAGTCATTGGAGATAGCGATTTTACCCAACCCCTTATTCTTCCCTTTGAATTATCCCCAAATGTCACCTTATCTCTATCTTCATCTTCTTTGACCTTGGTAAACATTTTGCAATGTTCTGGCCATGTGTTGAGTACATCCACTATCAAGCACCCAATGTTTACCATCATTCTTATAATTCACCTTTCTAGAAGCCATGAGACAAGAGGTGTTAGTAGCCAAAGTTTTAAATGATTTATTTGTACTAACCTCAACAATAAGAGCAGCTTCACTTAGTGAATTTTGTCTAAAGAGCTCAAGATGTGCATCTCATACATCAAGTTTTTTCTTGATAACTTCATCACTTATGATATGATGCTTCTCATAAGAATTGATCTATCCTACAAGCTTATCAATGCGAGCACATAGATCATATTGGGTTTCATTAGGAAGCACAATAGTATCATCAGTGAGTAAGGAGTGCTAGTAGAAGAAGAGATATTACAATCTCGTGGCTCAAGAGTGTGATGAACATGTTGAAAGGATCAAGTGACGGAGAAGGGAGGGGGGTTGAATTGGGCACTAACACTACTAAAACTTTTCAACTCTTCCTAGTAACTAGCTATCTATCAAGCAACTCCTAGCAAGATAACTATCAAGCAAGATGAAGAACAAGCTAGGAAACCACGACACAAATAGATAGAAAGGATAATCTAAGGAAGAACAATCTATCAAGCTAACTAGCAAGTCAAACGGGCACGAAAACCACCAAGAGGAACCACAAATTAACCTATAACATTACTCGCAATAAAGTAAATGCAAAATGTAAGGAGTAGAGAGAAAGGAATACTCTGCGATTTTTCCTGAGGTCTCGAAAGGATGGTGTCTTGCCCTAATCCTCGTTGGACCACTCCTATCAAAGTACCGGTCCCTCCCGTCGTTCTCAGAATGGTGCTCTCTAGGGTATGCTCCACTTCCGAAATGAAGTCACCGGCGATCCTGACTGTAGCGAATAATACCCTCTCGCAAGAGGAAGCCTCCAAGGCTCAGATGCTCCCTCTTGGTGTCCCTTCAAGTGGGGGATCCAAAACGGCTCACAAACTTGATGTCAACTTCCACAATCTACTCAAAAGCTTAAACGCCGACACCTAACCGGTCTTAGCTATCACGAACCAAGAGTAACAAGTCTAAGACACTCCTCTTAGTCACACAAGCTCTAGGAATGTATGGATGCTCTTTGCTACTCTTCACAACCACTCAAGATCTCTGAAAAGTACTTCTTTGTGCTCTCCTTGATGATCTTTGGCTTTCACAAGTGATCTCCAAACTCTTCTAGCCGTAGATACCTCCACAACATCTCTCCCAATGATTTATATAGGCTCCAAGCCTCAAAAAGGCTGTTGGGAGCCGTTGTCAAAAAGCTGACTGCTTTTTACAGTAACTGGGACCACCAAACTGTCCTGTGACTCCTGGTCTTCGTCAAAGAGAAAACACCCTCTCTGAAATCCACTCTATATGACACCAGACTGTCCGGTGACTTTCACTTTTGGACTTCCAGAGACACCTCTTCTAGACTTCATCTTCCTGGACACTAGACTGTCTGGTCATTGACCATCAAACTGTCCGGTGACTTCATTACTTCAGCTCCAGAAAACACCTCTTCTGGACTCTGATCTTCTACTCTCACCGGACCTTCCGGTGACTTCCTCTGATTGCCTCCAGAAGACTGGCTCTCTAGACTTCTGCCTTCAACCAACACAGGACTGTTCGGTGAGCTCGATGGAGTGTTTGGTGACTCCTGATGCTGGAACTTGACTTCAGTTCGTCTTGCTTCCCGCTGAAATACTTGACATCTTCAAGCCTCCTCTGATCACTCAAGTGCCTCAAAAAACCTAGAACATCTATACTCTAAGACTTGTAAAACCAAGACGAGTGACCCGACCTCTCTTAACAGTACCGACTTTCCTACTGACTCGAGGCCAAAAACTAAGCCACAATTGGCTCTAAAACAACCTTAACCTTGAACAAGCTTCATCTTTGGTAGAGCACCAAGCATCCTTGTAACAACCAATTCATAGAAATGGAGAATAGTAACAAGCCTAAGACACTCCTCTCAGCCTCACAAGCTCTAGGAATGTATGAATGCTCTTTGCTACTTTTCACAAGCACTCAAGGTCTCTCAAGATGCTTCTTTGTGCTCTGCTTAGTGACCTTTGGATTTCACAAATGTTCCTCTAACTCTTCTGGCCACAGATAACCTCCACAATATCTCCCCAACGATGTATATAGGCTCCAAGTCCTGAAAAAGCCATTGGGAGCTGTTGCCAAAAAGCTGACTGCATTTTGCAATCACATGACTGTTCGGTGACTGGGACTGCCAAACTGTCTGGTGTCTTCTGGTCTTCAACAAACAAAAAACAACCTCTCTGGAGTCCACTTCATGTGGCATCGAATAGTCTAGTGCATACCTTTATCAGACTGTCCAGTGACCGTATCTTTTGGGTAAACAGAGGCACCTCTTCTGCAGTTCATCTTTCTGGAAACTGGGTTGTCCGGTCTTTGACAACACCAAACTATCCAGTGACACTTTGCATCTCGGTACAGAAAATATCTCTTCTAGACTCTAAACTCCTGCAGTCACCAGACTGTCTGGTGACTTGCTCTGATCTGCCTTCAGAAAACTGTCCCTCTGGAACTTCTGCCTTCAACCGTCACCGGACTGTCTGGTGATGTTGTCGGACTGTTCGATGACTCCTCCTGTTGCTAGAACTTGACAACTTCGAGATCTTCTTGCTTCCCGCTGCAACACTTGACATTTTCAAGCCTCCTTCAATCACTCAAGTGCTTCAGAAAGCCTAGAGCATCTATACCCCCTAACTCTTGTAAAATCGAGATGAGTGGTCTGACCCCTGTTAATAGTACTGGCTTTCCTATTGACACAAGGCCTAAAACTAAGCTACACATAGCTTTAAAAACATCCTTAGCCTTGAACAAGCTTTACACTTAGAAAAAATCATCGAGACACCGAGCAACCTTGAAGCAACCAACTCAAAGAAATGGAGAGTAGAGTTGATGAACCTGTATAGAAAGGAAATGCATGTGCGAGAGGGCTCATCGTGCGATGGCAGCTGGACCAGATGATTTTAGGAAGGGGAAATATCCATGCTACAACCAGTAGATCTCTATCCCACCCAGCATAATTTTATGTTTCCTTAAGTTGTGTTAGGACTAGCTCGGTGCACAGCTCCTTAGACACGTCATTCTTCGCCTACTATGCTATCCCCATTTTATGTATCAAGATATGTATGTGCCGAGCCATTATTATATTTCTATTATCTATGGCTTCTTAAATTAAATATATTATCTTTAGAATTTTATCTCTACTATTGTATCTCATTCCTTTTAATTTTCTCAAGATATGTGCTAGACCATTACTGACATCTTTCTTGTGATAAAATCCATACACAACAAAAAATAATAGGTCTTCCATCTGTAACTAATTCAAAACATATTTTACATTTAAAAAGATAGTTTAAAATGTTGTTGTGTGTTGGTGGTTCGAAATAACATTTTTGGATTTTGAAAACTCAACCTTCCTTCAGTCGTGTTCGGAGCGCATGAGATAAGCTTTGTTGTACGGCTGTCGACACAAAATTGACAAAGTCGTGTTTTCAAAATATGACATTCCTTAGTTTTACTTTGAAGATGCAACTAAAGCATTTCCGTATGTTCAGTGTACGATTTGACCAGCGTGCGACTTTGGTTAAATCATATATTGGATATACAACATAGTATTATTTTTGTAATTTCTCAATTCTGAGAATTATTTCTCTATTTTTACAACAATATGTATTATTTAAAATAAAAACTCACAACAGGACTCTCGTCACCGGAGGGAGGGAGGGGTGCATGGCAATAGGAGCAACGGGTTGTCAGGGATCACGGCCACCCGGGGGAGGGGGGAGGGGTTGGCAAGACGCATCGAGGGCCGGTGCCGTGGGTGGCATTGAGGAACGATGGGATTGCGTTTCCCTTAGATCTGACACTGGCAATCACCTCTGCTTATGTGGCTGGATGAGAGCTCGGGGTGTTCAACATTCATCTTTAATTGAAAGCAAATGAAGGCTATTTTTCATCATAGATGTAGGGCAATTAAGTGTTCAATAGTTCTATATCCATGAACAAATGATAAATGCCAGAGTTTTGAAGAGCAGTGGGAAGAGAAAACTTTGGATACACAAGTGATCCAACACCTGGCTACTGAGTTATTGGGTCCACTCGATTACAAAGACAAGGCCAACCAAAAACAACCAATTCATGAAGTGGAACTAATCGTGAAGCAATCTAGGCCGCTCTTGACTGTGAGCGCGGTTGTCATGGCATTATTATCTCTTGAGAGTTTGCACACTTTTCAGCACAAGTTGTAATTTCATCCCTTAGCAAGTGGACTAAAGCCTTCGTTCTGCTAGTATCCATGGATACCTTACACACTTCCTTAGGTGTGTAGCTAGAAAATCGCTACAAAGTCTTTACAAGGTATTACCAGCTTGTATGAATCTGCTAAAGTTTCACCATCGCATCAACTATTGAGTCCATTATACCTCCGCCGCACAAGCCCCCTCTTGCACCACTACGCCACCACATGGTGCATACTGAATTAGGCAATCAACCAATTAGTCAGCAAGGCCTACCCATATAAGCCTTATGGCAGTGCTGTAAACTCGGTCCATGAACCAGTCTTTAAAATCTAGAGCTAGCACTAGCACATGCCATAAACACCAAATATCAACTAGAAATATCATACCATACCATTCATCCTGCTCAGATTTACTAAAGGTGATGAAATTATTGAAGGAATCTAATAAAAATTACTGATGGAAACAGAAATGGCTCAAGGGAACGGAACAAATTTACTCAAGGAGAGAAAATTAATGAAGGAAATGAAACAAAATTACCAAAGGAAATATAAATTACTAAAAAAACAGAACAAAATTACTCATATCTATTTGAGCCATGGTAAATTATAAAACAACAAAAATAGTACAAGCAAATAGCGGGTACATGCTTTTGTGAACTATTCATGGTAGAAAGGCACTCTCAGTTATTTAGTGGAGAATATAAGCTAGGAAATATTCTCTTGCTAAAGCAAGTAGAGGAAAGATACAAAATAGATTTAATTTAATATATCTTGGCACTATAGTACTATTGGTTTTTGTTTGTATGGGGTCACACAAGTATGTCCTTTTTGTAGCCTTGCGACGCACATGGTTCACTGTAGTGTCATAGAGAACAACAGTAGTTCTATGTAAAATGTGTATGCACAGTCATTGTGTCCAATGATGCAGCTGATATCTCATAGTACCTATGTCCCACAATAACTTTGCATTTGGGTTTAATTGACCATGCCTTTGAAAATAAATTCTATAAATTTAATCAATACTAGTAATATAAAAAATATATGTCACAACTATTTATTATGATAAATCTGAAAGTTCAATTCTGGGATTCTCGTATTTCGAATCTATAGAGATTATTGATCAAAGTTCATTGACATGTAATCTAGGTATAAATTTTTTTAATGGATAGTATCGCATATCGTGCACATAGGCTGGTCTTTTTGTCATTATTGCCATGTCCTTTTTATGGGTTAGCTCCTATCAATGTGAATGACAAGACATACCTCTTTTTGTCATCATTGCCATAACCTTTTTATGGGTCAGGTCGTATCAATGTGAATAACAAGACATACGTATTTTCCATTAATATATGCATATGGTGATGAGAGCTTCTTTAGGCTGGCTATTTATATAGGATCTTCTACTTGAGATTTCTTGCCTACCAGTCTATTGCATCAAATATTTCATACATAGGTAAGTTGAGAGTTAAGCAAAAGAGAGCTAGGCCTGTCCTATGACTCAATTTGCATGAAAGGGCTAGGCTGTTTATTGTAATTGCCATTTAATTCCTCCCATGCTTTTTTTCTACACTGAACTTGTTACTAATACTACTCCTGGTGCACGCTACTTTGTGTGTATGAGACTGATTATGATTGTTTTGCCTGTACTTGTACTAACTGTTTATGTTCCAAGAATCATAATTACATACCTTTTTTTATATTTTGATTGCAGGAAAAATATCAGCTACACTGACGATCATGGACAAAGCAAAACAAGCCATCGGGGGATTGTCCTCAAAGGTCATAGAGAACGATCTAGCTCATGCCTTGGTGTCCAGTGTACGTTTATTTACTATTTGAACCAATATGTGTTACTTGTTTCCCTATGTTTTTCTTATACTTTTTTTTTATTACGGTTAGTTTTCTCAAACAACTCCATGCATGATTTCTGACCATATGTTTTTATATATTCATATGTAGGATCCCATTGTTGTTGACACTTCACGTAAAAGCATGATGAGGCAAATCACTAGCAAGTTAGGAACAATCATTCATGACGAAGGGATTGTGAAACTTGATTGGACCTGCAGGATAGCATGTGTTGGGACAGTAGGCCGGGGGGCCTTAATCCTGGCCGGTCCATACTAATTCTCGCTAAAGCAGCCCACCATCAAAGCTAGGCCCTGAGCCAGCAAGACGGCCCAACTATGAACCAAATCAAGAGAAGCAAGGCAAGGACCGCTCTGGCTCTCGAGTTGCGGCCGCTACCATCTTCGGATTGGAGCCTGCTCCACCCCGCGTAGGAGATGGCTTGGGCACTACATTTCCTCCTAGACTTGGGCATTCATCTCCTTCAACACTACCAAAATAGATGAGCACTGCTTTAACTGATTGGTGATAGGCCAGATGGAATCTTTGCTACCGCCTGGCAGTCTGGCGCGCAATATAGTCTAAAAGCTGCCCTGTGCCCTGCGACACCTACATCTGCTACGATAGTAAAAAGGCTCATGCCATGTAACCCTGAGCCGGCTAGCCCTATATAAGGCTGCACCAGGGACGCTGATAAACAAGAGATTGACATTCAGCCATACATTCAATGACACACATGCCATCACACACGAAAAGAATGGATCCCATCAACCGTTCTTCCACCTCGCACAGGAGGGCACGTCCTTCTCGATCATTGTAATCCATCATCTAACCTCACAAAGTCAATACAATCACTGCTGTTGGACTTAGGGAACCTCACCCAAACCATGGTAAAAACCTCATGCATGCCAAGTCATCGCAGGAAGAAAACCCTGGTGCCTCAGATCTCCACCTCCTTATCTAAATTCTACTGTATTGGTGGCTAGAAACACTGACAATTGGCACACATGTTCTGCATCTTCCTCGATGGCTCCTCGCATTGTCATGCACATTTCTGCATCTTCCATGATGGCTCCTCTTGTATTCATCGTGGAAGACACCACCAACTCCTGTGTCTGTTTTGGGAGCATCACGGTCACCATCAGTGCTAACAGACACTCGTTGCAAGTTCTTGAGTATGCAGTTGGCTAGTCCTTCTGCTTCAGGACCTTGGACTTCATCCCCACTTAGAACGGCGACCTTTGGCTCCAAGCCACGCACATTCGTTCAAAGGCCTACAATGCTCACGCCGCCAGGTGCACAGTGTGTTGTCATGCTCGCACAGTACTCCTCCTCGACCCAACTCATGAGGGCTTTATGGTGCACCTAATGACAACAATGGATGTGGCATCCTCTGACCACAGTACCACGCACGATGACCTCACAACACAGCGCCAGGAGGCTTACTTCACCAAGAAAGCCCAGCAGGTCAAAGTCACGAGGGTAGATCTCGAGGAAGCCCATCGTACCCTGCAGCAGGAGTGTGCAGAGCTTCAGTGGCAGCAGTAGACCCGGAGCTAGCCGTTATCCAAGTCTGTGCCTATGGACGAATCTTCTACAAACAGCTCATGGCCGATGGGACTCTAGCCTTGGAGCAGCAAAGCTAGAACCTTGCGGCAGCAATGGTCATCCTCAACGAAACCGCTGGCCCGAAGACACTGCTCTCCGAGGAACCCATCAGCGTCTGTGTGTCTTCCTTAACAGAGCATTCAAAACTAGGAGACGTCATCATAACAACCAGCAACATTCTGAAACGCACAACAGTTGTCAAAATCCTACCAGCGGTCAAGACCAACAACCATCCGTCGTGCAAAATGGTCGCTTTGGCGGTTGATGCCCTCAACAAGACGCTCCTTCGGTCCATCAGCGACTCGACCCTAAGTGGGACACGTGTTGCACCATCCACGCGAGACAGTTAGCAAGAAGTGGCATGTGTCCTAGGTCTTCCCATGAGAGGCACCTCGACCATTGTGAACTGAGCAACAATCCGGATCCTCTCGAGGACGGCGTCACAGTTGCCATGGGAACGGACAGAGCCGCAATCCATCTCGAAGCCTTAGGCCTCTTTGTTTGAGTTGGAGCTTTTGAGCTTTTAGAAAAGCTTGCTGGTGGTTAGTTGAAAAGTTGGTTGATGAAATTTGAATGTTAGCTTTTGTAATATACATTTAGTTTTTTTTCACACCAAAAGATAGAAAAGTAGCTCTCTGTGAGCTTTTCAGCTTTTAGTTCATTTCTGCAAAAGCTAGCTTTCCAGTATTCCAAAAGCGAGCTTTTCAGAACCTTCTTTGTTTCAGCTTCTCAGTTTTAAGCGTTTCAGCTGAAAAAGCCAGCTGACAAGCTGAAACAAAGAGGCTCTTAGTACGGACATGGTTAGACCCAGAGCCTAGGGGCGGCCATACAGTGACCTAGGTTTCCACCTAATTTTCATGCACCAGCCAACATTACCAACTACGATAAGGAGATGAATGCCAACTAGCTAGAATATTATCATCTCATCTACTGTGCAGGGGGCGCTGATGACCTCTTCGCTATCCAGTACTCGTTGTTGTTTTTAGCTAACATGGCCAGAACATGGCTCGAACATCTCCTAGATGGTTGTGTCCATGAATGGACCGAGCTCCATCAAATCTTCATTGGCAACTTTCAAGAAACCTACACTTGGCCTGGCAACTTATGGGACATCAAGAATAGTAAACAAAGATTTGAGGAGTCTCCGGGAGTACATTCAGCACTTCTCTCAGAAGCACAACTAGCTGCCCAACAAGAATGAGGATGATGCCATCAATGCCTTCACTTGTGGACAACCTCCAAGTTGCTTGTCCACAAGCTCGGGTGCAAGAATCCGCTCACCACATGCGACCTCCTCGACATTGCGACTACCTTCATCATTGAGGAGGAAGCCATCCTTGCCAACTTGGACAAGGGTAAAACCAAAGCCAAGGAAGAGCACCGCGACAACCCCGACGATGGCGCAAGCCACTGCAGGATGAAAAAGGGCAAGAAGCTCAAGTGACGTTGCGACAAGTTTGTCGGTGCCATTGATCAAGTTGGGAGGCCACAGGCGCAGCTGTTTGATGAGCACTTTGAGAAGATGCTCGAATAGCCCTGCCCCCATCGCAGCCATCTGATCAAGCACCTCTACGGGGATTGTGACTTGAAGCAGTTCCTCTTGGCGACCCCAAGTTCGCCCGACACGCTACAAGACCGGCCCTCTAGAGAATGCAGGGGAGAAGGGAAACGATCCCCCTTTCCAGAGCCGGAAGGTTGACTCATGATATTTAGTGGCCTGGCTGCTTGCGAACCTCGACGTCGCCACAAGCCCACCCTTAGGAAAGTAAACACTGTCCAACCTTCAGTGCCGACATATCTCACGTGGTTGAAAGTGTCCGTCACCTTTCACCACTCCAACCATCTCGTCTATGTGCCTCATCTGGGAACACCCGTTTGACTAAGGTCTTCACAGACGGAGGTAACAGCCTTAAGACCAGTAAGGTCCAGAAATTGGATGGAGGCAGCGGCCTCAATATCCTATACCTCAACATATCCATGAAGATCCCTCCCTCCAATGCTCACCCCCAACAACGTCCCATTCCACTAGGTGATCCTTAGGAAGCAAGCTTTGCCTCTCAGGTAGATCGATCTACCCGTGACCTTCGGTGACTAGTGCAATTTTTAGACTGAGTGACTAACATTCGAGGTGGTCGACTTAATCGGAAGTTACCGCACCATGCTAAGAGAGTTGTGCTACGTGAAGTTCATCGCCATCCCCTGCTACATCTACCTCAAGCTAAATATGTTGGGCCCTAATGGCGTCTCACTTCCAATATGCCTTTACCTGCGAGCAAAAGAGTTGCAAGTGAGCCACAACCATCTCGGGTTTAGAAGAGCTCTCAGAACTTTGCAAGACTTAAATGGCAGACGACACCCCTGACACCATGGCTCCGGCCTCAGCTTCCTTCAAATTGGTCGAATGTCAAGGAAATCAACATCGACCCCTTCAACCTGGCCAAGAAAGTATGAGTTGGAGTGATGCTCTTCGAGGAATAAGAAACCATGCTCATCAACTTCTTTGCTGCCAACTGGGTTGTCTTCGTTTGGAAACTGACCGACATGCTGGGCATCCAAAAGGAAGTCAGCAAGCATTCCCTCAACCTCCTTCCCATAGCGTGAACCCATCAAGCAACAACTACAACGCTTCAATGATGAGAAGTGCAAGGTGATTGGGGAGGAGATTGCAAAGCTCCTTGATGCCAACTTTATCAAAGAGGTCTACCACCCCGGGTGGCTCGCCAACCCTGTAGTCGTCAAGAAAAAGAAAGGTAAATTGAGAATTTCATTGGTGTGTACGTGTTAGGGGTGCAGATACTGTGTGCATGGCACATATACCGGCACTGGACGTACAGATGTGGCCAAGAGAGGCGATCATGTATATCTATCCCCTCAAAGTAAATTGGTCCTCTGCTCAAGAAGGACGTCGAGTCCTAATGGGAGAATGTGAAATCCCAGACAGTACTGTAGCATAGTACTCTAGCTGCATGAACTACCATAGCAACAGGAGTTTAGTTCCATATCGCTAGGTGAGGGAGAGCAAGACCAATTTAAATACCCTGCTTAGAAACAACTCGAGATTAACCCTTTTACGTAAAGCGAGGATGAAAGAAAAAGTAGTTATTCTCTTAGGTGGGACCCGCACTATGTGCAAAAGGGTCAGGATGTTACAGCATTTTAGGGGAGAATGCTGAGTGCATAGTGATTTGAGGGATGTGACTGAATGATTATATGCTTTACCATGCCATACTTATTTCCCTATCCATGAGAAAGGGGAAAGTGTGTTTTGTGTTCTGGATACCTAGGTCTACATCTGGGCTTACATGGCTATCATCTATCTGTGTGCTCAATGACAAGCTTGTGCACCACCCATCATATTTATTGCTTGTTTAGAAAAGAGCTATGCGCAGGCACGGCCCATTAGTTTTTATGTGGGACATTGTTGGGCCGTTGACCCGATGGGTTACACGTGTCATCATAGAGCAGTATATGGCTCAATTTCATACGATTGATTTTCCCCAAATTCTATATTATAACACAAAACTTTAAATGAAAATATATGAATATAGAATATATGATTTTACTTATAATATTGAAATGTTGATTTATTATATTTTAGATGTTCGGTCGTGATTGTGCCGTGCCCAACCCACGGGCTACGTGTGTCAGTGATTGCCGATCAGGTAAATGTCTAAATTGGTTGAACCTGTTGTCGCACGATGGACTGCTCCCACAGCCCAATCACAACCATGTCATTTGTCTTGTCAACCCTGGCGTTAAGAATTATGTCGAATTGTGTTGGTGTTTGCCCCAAAAACAGTGTGCCTCCTATCAACCATTTAACCCATTCCTGATGACTCAGTATAGTTCTATATGCATTTGTGTTTTTTTCCAAATACATTACTTTGTATTAACTTTGAATCATTTTAAATGGTACCTGATAACACTAGATCGTAAACTCCATTTGCACAGAAATGTAAGCAACGTTGGAGTGATTTGACATGTCGATGAGTACCAGATCATGAGTTTTCCTGGTCAAAGGAATTTTTTATAAGAATTGACAGATAAAGCCACTGGAGCTGAAAACCATAGCAACAGCTCACCTGCTGCGAACGCCATGATGCATTCACCATTGTCACAGGCGCTGGCCATGCACAAATTGTCTACCATTCATGCAACTCCTTCCACTGATCAAGTCAATGAAGAACTAGGTATATGTGCTATTGATTGGACTTTTATGTTCTATACCAAGTTTCAAAGCTAGTAACATGTTATATGTGGACTCTAATTGCATGCAGATCTATAGTAGTTTATGATGTGAATGACTGCCATGCATGTAACTCTATAGTATTTTATGTGAATGTTTGTGATGTGCCTGCAAGGGGTAGGTCCTTGGGTATCCCATGTATGTTCTGCCGCGCCTATCATGCTTTCTGCTTTAGTAAAAAACAGCCATGCTTTCTTGTGCCCATGGATGCGTGGTGCTTCATTTTTCACTGGATTTTTGATTTGCAGTATGCTTATGCCATGAATTGGTAGCTAGGCATTGGTTTCTGCTGTGGACGGGAAGGTAGGTTTAACACTGTTTGTATTTGTTAATATACATGGATGATGTCAGATAACAATTGAAAGAATGTAATTTCACTTAGACTATTGAAACCTGATTTTTTCCCGTTTTAAACCATAGATTGTACATGTGTCGTGCCAAGTCCACGGGATATGTGGGGGAGATGACAGGCCGCTCCTTCAATTTGAGTGTGACGTTTCAGGGTAGAGTAGTCTCCTGCCGCAACCAAATCCCAGGAACTATTCCTCCTACCTTCTCCAACGCCCAAAATTTCAACAATTTTTGAATATTAAAACTTCAAATTCTTTAATTGCATTTCACAAGTTAGAATAGAATAAAATCATTTTCAAATTAAAATGCTAGGATTGCATTTTAGCCCATGTCATTGCATAGCATTTCATTCTCATTCAAATAAATTATTGCATTGGAAAATAATTAATCATGCCATTAAGTAATTAAAGATTAAAGAAATAAAGAGGATAAAGAAAGAAATAAAACCTCCCCTGGGCCAAATCTCTCTCTCTCGCTCACCCTTTCTCCATCCTCCCCTGCCAGCCACCAGGGCCCAGTTAGGCCCAGCCGCCACCTCCCACCTTCCCTATCTCTCAGCCATGCTGGCCTCGCTCATCATGACTGACCTCCAGCCGCCTCCCCAACAGACTTCCATCAGAGCCGCCACACCCCCCCCCCCCAAAAATTCTGGCCAACAGAACTCCGAATCCTTCGGGATTTCATCCCCAACCGACCCCAACCTCCTCCCCACCTCGGGGGCGCCTCTTTCGCCCCTCTCTCTCATCCCCAAAGCTCTCAACCCTAGCTACCCGTCGCGCCACCTCTCGAGGTCGCCTCCGAGCCGCCTGACCCCGTGCCGAGCTACCCCGTGTTTCGCCGCCCCCGCCCCCCGCCCTGGCCTTCCCATTGAGGGTCGCCGCCTCTGGGGGCTGCCCATCATCGCTTTAGTCCCGCCGCCTAGACCCGACCTCCATCCCCGACCGTTGGCGATCCCCCCTAGGTGAGTTCCCTTCGAAGCCCTCTACATTTTGAGCCGCCCCATGCCAGAATCCACGCGCCGGTGAGGTCTGGCCATGGCGCTGCCGCCTGGCCTCTGGCCGAGCCGACTGCCCAGCCGCACGCCGCCACCACCTTCTGATCTGGATCGGCCGATCCATATCAGATCTCATATACCTTTGCTACTATTTTCAATCGTGACCATCCAATTCAAATCTGATGATCCAGATCGATCCGCCATTTACCAAATAAAATAAACCAAATTGATTACTGCATCAGTGAGTAGTTCTGATTAATTAGCATTTAATTAGAATTTAGGGATAATTAATTTTGGACTAATCTATTAAATATATTTTAATAATAAATAAATAAATAATATTATTAATCCAAATAATAATTATAATATTAATTTAATTAATTTTACATAAAGATCCATGTACTTTTATTTAATTACAAAACAGTACCTATCGTATGACAAATTTATATTTTAGCCCTTGAACTTTATGTAATTAATTAGTCCTTAATTAATTTTGGAAATTACAATTAGGTGCTCAGAACATAATTTTAATTGCAGATTAGTCTCTAAAACTTTATAAACACTATAACTTTTAAACCTTAACTCCGATTTACACGATTCTTACGCTAAAACGATAACAAAACAACCGATCCATTCATGGCATTACCATACTGATTTTGATCTGTTTGTTGCATATGATTGATCGCCCCAGACCTGCAGTAAGAGAATTTCCAGTAGCAGGACTTTGAAGCTGTCGAGTACTATACACCCCAGCAAGAAGGCAAGTTTTCTTCACCATCTCGTGCCTACTTTACAAAATATCTATCTTGTAAATTGCATGGTTGTGTCAAATTAATTGCGCACCTATTATTAGGTTTTCACCTAGTTTTTTCTTACTATGTCTTGTTGCCCTAGTTTACCTTTTAATATAGGTAGATCACATGCTTAGTTTGCTGTTGTTGTCAGGATGGATGATATTAAATTGATTTATTATCATACATGCTTCACGAGGATTAATGAAATATTTAATAGCATCACAGAGATTAGTGATTTGAGTGATATGATTGGTGTAAGGCTATGAGCGGACTTACCGGCACTGTCATTTGGTATGTTATCTTCCCAAATCTGGATCGGTTCGTGGAGCAACCACTCATGTGCAACCTTATAACCACGAGCTAAGAATGGGTACAGCCTGGCATAGTAAGTAATGGAGATCAGTTTTATGCATGCCAACTGGTGGAGCAGAGAAAGCTGTTTAGGCCTGGATCCACCTGAAGAGAGATGTGTGGGAAAGGGAAGGGTACTCCCGAGAACCATTTGGCACAAGAGAGGGTCTCTCAAGTTATGATTAGTTTCTGAGGGTGAAACTTTAGTGAGCATTTACGAGCTAGAGGAAGTCATGAAAAAGCTTTGAAGTGATCTCCTGGCCTTCACACCAAAGAAAGTGTGCGAGTGCTTAGCCAGCACAGGGGATGAAATCACTTCTGGTAGTAAATGTGTACAACATCTGCAATGTTAAAATTGTCTAGACAGCTGTGCTCACGGTCATGACTAGTGGGATTGGATATGTTTTAGTGATCACAGTGAGAGACTGTGATTAGTTTTTATGTTGGGGTTACAACTGGGTAGGCTGTAGGCATGTTAGTTTATAGGTGTTTGATATCTATCACTTAGTAAATTAGTGCTTAATAGAGAATATGTCTCTTTTGTGATCTTTTACATAAAAGAATTCTATATTGCTTTTGCCTTGTTTGTTGCCACATATCATTTTTTTCATACTTGCTGAGCATGTTATGTACTCAACTTTGTCTTTATAAATGCTACTCAGTAGAAGAAGAAGCCAGCTGGGAAGACGTTGAAGACTGGAGCTGAAGTCTAGGTGTGCCATCCCTTTGGTCGACTGCTTATAGAAGCCTGCGTTGTTTAGTTTATTTTTTGCTGTAATTGGTTTGTAATAATTTCTAAAACTCTGAATCATTCTTGTAAGAGCATCGCCAACGTCGGTCGAACAAAGAACCGGCTAAAAAGCGAACCTTACTATGGTGCGATAGCTGCAATGTGAACATCGCTTTGTGGGCCCTGCATTCTGACTTCAGTTGGCACATGGCCGTATGTTGTCCATTCTTCAGCCCAACGATGCAGCAACGAGCTCTTTGATTCTTTTTTTATTCACTACGGTTCGAACTGATAACATGCGTCGATTTTTCTATCTCCTTCCGACGGTTCGACAGCCACAATAATGCGTAAAGTTCGATCAGCGAACTGACACGGAGGACGACGGTTTGGCTCCCGAAAACGTTGCGGCTGTTCTAATAGATTAATTTCATTGTATTAGAGACATTGCTTTGTTTACTATTAATGAACTCACTATATATGTAAAACTTGATTCTTAGTCACACATAAAGAATCATTTAGTTTTGATTTTAAAACCATGTGTGACACCTTCATCCTTCAACTTGATGGAGGAAAAAAAATTGACGAAAGAATCAAAACAAAGTTAGTGAAGGAAACAGTAATTTCCAAAGGGAACAAAACATAATTACAGTAAGGTGTAGAAAACTAATCTACATGGTCCTTGGTACTCCCTTGGCAAAAAAAAGCAATTAGGTTCTTTGAAACGCAGGATTTTTGTAGGAATTATGCAGGAATTTCACAGGAATCAGTTCAATTTCACAGGAAAAATGCAGGAATAGAAAAAAACTTCTTCAATCCAAAGGAGGCTTTATAGATTTGTGCTAAGACGTACACAAAACCAAGATGGAATTTATATGTTTGATTTTGCAAAATTCTAGTTTTAACCAGATTAAACAAATCTAAAATAAAAATTGAGCATAAAAAATATACTTTGAGGTATAATTGAAATGTTCGTGCCGCACGGTGGGCTCGATCTGCTCCCCGGCCTGAGCATTACCCTATTGATGTTCGTGACAACACTGGTTCGCTAAGAATCATGTCATGTCATGTCATGCTATTGTTGGGCCAAAAAAGTGCCTCCTGTTGATCCATTGAACCTTTTCCTAATGACCAGGTATAATTCTAAATGTATTTGTGGTTCCCCTAGATAAATTATTACATTTTCATGGCGCATTCTTATGTGCACAAACAACAAATCATATTAAATGTCCCTGGTACCCTCTCCACAAAAATATAAGGGACAGTGGAGTGACTTGCTTATCAGCACATATCATTGCAGCTTGCTCAGAGATAAAATGAGTTGCTAGCCTTTGATGGACAACGACAACTCACATGTATCAGATGCAGCTGCGCCAGGGAGAGCAACTTGCAGCTAACATGGACGGTCCTTCGTTCCTAAGATTGCATGACATTCGCTATGGGTCATGATAGCTCCGTAGTGCTGCACAAATAGGGACATCTCATTGTTACTATATTGCTTGTTGTACATTGCACATTTATTACTTTTGTAGGACGGTAGTTCCATCTATTCCATGTTTGTCTGGTTCATGTTGTGCCAGTCTTGCACGCACGTATAAGCATAGCATTTTGTCCATTCCATTGCCTTGACCACCACTCCGCTCCCCCATCCTATGCTTTATGATTAGTTTGAGAGAAACCTTGGCGATTGTATTTCTCTTTGACCTAATTTGATGCATTCGTTAATTATTGTGAGTTAATTGTAACAAAATGGTTCCTTGATATAACCATTGCCAATGTTTTGAGCCACATTTAGAAACACTGTCGGTGAAAACAAAAATAATAAAAGGGGGAAAGGGAGCCATATATTTCATTAATCATGTGATTTACAAAATATATGATTTACAGTAACTTTGTTTTCTTCTATCTTCTGTGTCGTGCTTGAGGAAATATTTGTGTCGTGCTTGAGGAAATATTGGACTGAAGTGATTGCGTACTTCGCTGATTCTCGGGGCCATGCAGGGCTCTACTGGTTAATTACATCTACAGAGCCAGCATGTAGAAAACCTCCGATTAAGCTGCACACAATAATCATGTCTTTATGTAAGGTGTTGCTCGTCCATAAACATCATATGGTGGTGGAATCTATGTATAGTCGAAACCGATCACAACAGTGCCATCGCCATGTCCGGTGTAAATAGAATATGTTGATGACGAGGTTGAATTTCGCCTCGTCGGTATCCAGTCATGTGTACGCCGCTCTTTATCTACTTGGACAGTATGTATTGCCTTCGTCTCGTGGCGCCGAGCAATGTGTCCAATTCCATTGCACATGGGACGTAGCGATGAGTAGTGAATTAACTTCGTCATCACTTGTAAAAGTTCCATCTAGCCTCATCGGTACTAGATGTGTGACTATCTATTGTGTCTCTTCGTTAGTCCTTCAAACACGAACGAGTTACTGACCCAGAGCGCATCATGGGAAATGATCAAGTTATATGCACACATATACCTTCTGTATCTCTAGCCTTTACTACGAGATATATGGTAATATATGACGTTCGTTTTTCATCATAGATTAAACAAAAATTATCATAAAATAGTATCTATGACGAAAAAATATTTCATCATGTATCTCACGTTATAGATTGACTCGGTGATGTTTCTTAGATTGACTCGTGATGTTTCTTATTTTTTTCGTCATAGATTTGCACATCCGTGATGTTTTGAAATCGTCACAAAATAGCCCAAGTCCAACCCTAGCCCAGAATTTTGCGACGAATTAGATCGTGACCATACCTTTTATATTACACCTATTCACATTCTGGTTTTTGAAGCCATTATTCTCATTATTACACAAGCCTACATAAAACAATCTCATTACATATAAAATTATGATTTAACACCGCATACAACAACATAAGTTTTATTCAGAATGAAATCACAATCTAAGTTTTCATCCAGAACAATATCTAACTTATTTGCATATGACTTTGCACAGGCTCAAGTTTTGCTTTGATATCAACTTGGCTTTGAGCATCACAGTGACATCACTAACTTGGCTTTTAGCCTCATAGTAACATAATTAACTTGGCTCTTAGCATCGCAGTAACCTCACTAAGTCTTTCTCCGGTAGCTATACTCTTCCACCATCATATAAGCAAGAACTCCATGGCTTCAAGTAACTCTCAATACTTGAACCAAAACATCAAGTGGTCCTCAGTATTAAGATCATGGTGCATCACTCTTTTGAGTTTCAAATCTCCCATCCTAACCTGAAACAAAAAATAAGAACACAAACTAACATAGAGGCACACCATGTGCACTGAAGAATATCATAACCTGTCATATTTTTCACAATGAAAAATAAGTGACAATAACCTGTATATTCACTTAATTTAGATCCTCAATGATGAAAAACAACAAGATGATTTCAGTGATTTAAGAAACTAATTTCATTATTTTAGAGTGATAATTATTTTTCAGTCAATCAAAAAAGAAAGAAAATGACATGACTGTATGAAGCCATAACTGTTGTAGTGCTTCACAAAATTATAGATAGCATGTCATACGACATTTGCTAAAACATGTCCCTAGTGGAACCTTAGCAACAGGAGGTGGATATTCTAACTACATTTTTCGATACCTGCCTATAAAATTAATGAACTTACCAAAATAACAGAAGAGAATATATATGTGTCAAACTGTATGTACTGATTACAACTTGAGAGTACCATTATGTAGCAAAACTAGGAAAACGAAACAAAAGTATGGATGATCTGTTAAAGACTGAAAAAATAGCAACAGTTATACCTAACTCAACGATCTTGTTTCTTATAGCATTCTACGAAGAAGTTAAGGGCACCTGTCAAGGGTAGATCTTGTTGATCTTATGATAGCCCTGTTTAAGGATTTGTGGATAACATTAGGGTCAACAACATAATGAGAAATCTTACAAATAGCAAATATAACTTACATCAAAGTTCTTGAGGTCTGTATGTTCTCATAGTTGACTGGACCATGGATCTACTACTGTAGGTTCTTTCTTCTGGATTTTTCTACAAGATTCTGTATAGAAATAAAGATAGCCGCACAAATTTTTTTAACTATCACTTGGGAAAACAGTTATATTTATCAAATATCATATATTAAGTTTAGAACTAATGGAGCATGATATGATTGTATTTCATACAGTCATGTCA
>BCLF01000159.1:186294-222761 GCA_001602275.1 Zoysia japonica | reverse complement strand
GCGGTCGGCAATGGCGACGAGCAGCGGCAGCGCGTGGCGCGGCTAGTGGCGCAACACGGCGGCGACTGCCAGTGACAGGTGGTGGGCAGGGGCCTGTAGTCTTTTTTTTTTTAATTTAATCTGAAAATGTTCCTTAGGAACAAGTTTCCTAGGGAAAGAACCTCCTCTTTCCTATCGACATTTTCTTTAGAATCTTTCTCTAGGATTTTTCAGTCTTTCGCTAGGGTTTTCATCCTAGGGAAACGTGTTATTCCAGTAGTGCAAGCCGGTGCCAGTGGGAAGCGAGTACGTAGAGCCACCATGTCCTCCCAAGTAGCGAGATCAGGAGACATTCCAGACCACTTAACGAGAACTTGAGTAACTTGCTTCCCACCAAGATGAACCGTCCGAGTGCGAAGAACTTGAACAGGCACCTGCAGACTGACAGGTTCAGCAGGAAGAGACGAATGGACCGGTCCGCGAAATCCTTTAGCTAGCTTGAGCTGGGAAACATGCACAGCAGGACGTACTGAACTCCCCTCAGGAAAACTGATCTGATAAGCTACTGCTCTAACGTGAGACAGCACTTGGTAGGGCCCAAAATACTTGAAATTCAGCTTATGATTGGACCGTGGCTGCACCGACAGTTGCACATATTGCTGTAGTTTCACATAGACCCAATCTCCCACAGCAAACGCACGATCAACTCGGCGTTTATCAGCTTGATGCTTCATCTTGGACACAGCTTGCAACAAATGCTGCTTAATGAGCTGAGTCATCAGAGAACGTTCAGAGAGCCACTCTGCTATACTGCCAGTGAGGGAAGTAGGAGGATCAACACTAAAGAAGCGAGGCTGACGACCATACAAAACCTCAAAAGGAGAATGCCCCAATGCAGAGTGAAAACTGGTGTTGTACCAGAATTCAGCAGCAGAAAATGGGCATATTTGGAAAACTTGTCAACCACCACAAGTATACAAGATGCCGAAGAGGACATGAGCAAGCCTTCGATAAAATCCATCGATAGAGTATGCCAAGGTTCAGTTGGAACAGGCAAGGGCTGCAGCTTCCCTGGATATCCAGCTCTGTCAAGCTTGGCCTATAAACAGACCTGACACTGAGTCACAAACTTGTGTACAGTTGAATTCATGCCCTTCCAGGCAAACAGCTGCTTCAGCTTACGAAGAGTAACAGGAACCCCTGAATGTCCACCAACAGCAGAGCAATGAACTGCTGCAATTAACTGGTGTTGAAGAGCAGGATCCTGACCAAATCCAAATTCTGCTCTTGTAACGTAGGACACCATCTTTCAGTGTGAATTCAGGGACAGCATTAGGAGTGACCGGGAGCTGAGACACCAAATCTTTGGGAAATGAATCAGACAAATAACTTGCCCGAATATCATCTAACCAAGTAGGTACAAGAGAAGAAAGAGCATAGATTGCAGCATCATCATGAGCACGCCTAAACAATGCATCAGCAACCTTATTGTCAGCACCTTTCTTATAGATGACTTTGTAGTAACTTAGTAAATACTTTATGTTGCCAAGGAGTATGCAGTCTCTGCTCACTCACTTTATGTTGCCAAGGAGTATGCAGTCTCTGCTCATTCAATTGGGAAAGACTTTTGTGATCAGTAAAGATAATGAATTCAGCTTGCTGGAAGTATGATCTCCACTGTTGAATATGTCAGGAGTTCGCCGGAGAACACAAGCTGCAAAAACCAACACACACAAGAGTGGACATACTGAAGTTTTTGCGCTCAAGCGAACTGAGCTTTTCTGGACTCTATTGAACTGTATTTAACCTGATTACAGAGCAGATGAAAAATGGCCACGAAGCCACTACCTGACGTGCACAAAACCACAACTTCCTACTATGCCAGGCATCTCGGGTCATGGCATGCCGCACACTACGCAGGACGCGCTCGCACGAACACACAAAGTCCGGCCAGAGCTCCAACTAACCATGACCAAGTACTCGGCCATGCACACACACATGGTAAAGATAAAGCAAACTAACTAACCACACTAAGCGCACAAGAATTATTTGACAAATCTCCTCCTAAGTCTTGATGTGCTACACTTACTTGATCAAATTAAACAGATCAATCTTCTTGCAAAGCTCCTGGAATTTGATCTTGCAAAGAGGCTTCGTAAGAATGTCACCCAGCTGCTCCTCTGTTCTGATGAACCTTACTTCGATTTGGCCTGTATTTGCATGTTCCCAGATCAAATGAAATCTCACATCTATATGCTTACTCCGGTCACGATGCACAGGATTTTTTATCAGAGAAATAGTTGACTTGTTGTCAACCCTTAGCACTGGACTGCTCACCTCTGAATCCAAGATTTTAGCTAACAGCCGTGCTAGCCAAACAGCTTGACAGGCAAAAGTAGAAGCAGCTATATACTCTGCTTCACAACTGGACAGAGCCACCACCCTCTGCTTCGCTGATTGCCAGCTAATATGGACTGCCTCCAAGGAAGAAAATGAGACCAGTAGTACGGCTATCAACATCACCAGCCAGGTCACTATCACTGTATCCCTCAATGACTGATTTCTCTTCTTTCCTCCTCGCATAAAACAGCCTCACATCACAAGTCCTTGCTATTTACCTTAGGATATGTTTCACTGCTGCTAAGTGCTCTTCATGTGGCTCTTCCATGAATCTACTCACATACCCAACTAAGAAAGAAAGATCAGGACGAGTATTAGTCAAGTACCTGAGGTTTCCAAACAAGCTTCTGTAAATGGTTGCATCCACCAGTGGACTTGTACTCTCCTTACTAATCACGTCAATTGGTAATAAAATGTCAGACCTTTATGCAACTTATACCAATTTTCGCAATTAATTAACAAACAAGGCATGCCGGTATTTTTGATGAAATGAAAGTGATAGAACTCAATACCCCGATGAAAAGAGCCGAAATCCCCCCGAAAATCACGTCGGAACACGTCAGATCACCTCGAAATCAAAAACCCTATTGAGGGTTTGCGCGAGAGTAGGAGGCAACGACGAAGTTGAGCACAACAGCGTGGAAGCAAGCTGGGGCGGTGGTGGGAGCACGGCGCAGGAGACGGCGATGCTCTGCGGTGGCGCGACGATGCGACACGGCGGCGGAGCAAAGGGCGATGTGTGAGACATAGGGCGCGGAGTAGGAGTGGAGCGAGCTAG
Organism: Zoysia japonica; assembly: GCA_001602275.1. Lineage (NCBI taxonomy): Eukaryota > Viridiplantae > Streptophyta > Magnoliopsida > Poales > Poaceae > Zoysia > Zoysia japonica. The sequence goes on along the minus strand of BCLF01000159.1, from coordinate 219,604 downwards.
CAGCTGTGAGCACAGAGCAGGGCGACGTGATGGACAGGCCAGGGGTGGGCGGTGCACGGTGGCGAGCAGGGCGGCTTAGGCGGTCGGCGGCGTCGACGAAGAACACGCACGGGCTTGGAATATGAAACTCGAGAACCCACGTGTGATTTAGGTCATTAACAAATCAACGACCAAGATTAGAAGGAATCAAAATGAATGGCCAAGATTTCGCTGATCGAATAGATCACCGGACTGTCCGATCCGTGAAATTTGTCTAGTGGCTACAAAGAGCCGAACTGTCCGGTGTCTAGAGAATCCCAATTCTAGATAGGCACCCGCTTCCACTTCCAGTCACCGGATTGTCCGATGATATCGCCGGAATGTCCGATGTCAGTCTAATTCTGCAAAAGTGATTGATCCAAAGATATAGTCACTAGAATTCCGGTGAAGGCACCGGAATGTTCGATGACCTTAAGGAATTGCATAATCAAGAAATTCTTTCTAGACTTTAAGTGTCCTCATCAAAGAACAAAATAAACACCACACTTGTCTAGAAAGGGAACTCTCAAACACTCTTTTGCAAATAGATAACTCACGAAGAGCATTTTTGCAAATCGAAATTAAGATCGAGCGATAAAAACTAAAGCTAGAAGGAGGCTTCAAGAAGGGAATGTATGAACCCTTAAATCATGATCTACGTAAATGGATGTTAGAGATTGTTAAGCATAGGGTTCAATATTACTCTTTGTAGAGTATGTGAATCCACATGGACAATGTAGTCATTTTCTCCATAGAGTAACATGTCTCCTCCGTGGTTCCTATATGCAATGCATGCAAACAAAAAAGCATGTTATATAGATGCAAGCAAATTAAAGATATTGCATAAAAAAACCTATTCGGTGTCAAGTTTGACCCATCTCAAGCTTATTCACCATATGCCCACCGATTTACCTTGAGATAGCCAAACCACCTTCTCAAGCTCTTCCCCTATGCATATAGATATCTTAAGGTGGTTAGGCACCGATCTAATTTTTTGTTCTTTTTTTTTAATCTTTTTACACATGATGCATGATAGTTCAAACATCTGGTCTACGGAGGAGTCCTATCTACCATGCATTGCAAGAAAAGAAACCTACTCTACTATATACAAGAATAACTTTCTTTAAGAGTAGATTGACATTGTAGCTCAATCGACATGTGGTGGACTTCAAGAACCTTCAATTTGCTTCATCGTCCACCACCTAGGCCCTTTCACTTCTTATTGCGAACCAAAGAGAGGTTTGGCTTCCTCTCTCTGTCCACAATCACCCTGGAAACTCACATCTTCTTGATTGTCCTCTTGTCATTTGGTGGTCCGAGCGGCTTCGTCTTCACTTTTCTATCCTTATCCTTGAAAAGCTTGTAGTGCATATACTCATAAAAAAGGTTAGCATTAGGCATAATGATGTTGATAGAGGAAGGATATGATCTTAAGCCCTTATGATTGTGGTTGTTGATGAGATTCTTGCTTAGGATTTCCTTATGAATTTTCCTTCCTCTAGTAAACCGCTCGAATGCATCTATCACGGCCTCTCTCTTCTCCTTGAGCTTCGTGTATTCTTTCAAAATAGATGGCTCAAGAGTAGTACTCTCCTTAGAGAGGGTTAAATCACAAAAAGTAAAAGCTTCATTTAAATGCTTAGGAGAGTTAAGAAGAGAGTCAAGATCAAGAGCTTCTTGGGAGCGCACCAATACATTATGCTTCTCACTTAGCTCTACGTGCTTCGCTTTGAGATTCTCATAGGACTCACGTAGAACACCATGAGAGTGTTTAAGTGCATTGAGCTCCCTCTCAAGCTCTCGAACTCGAAATACCGCCACTTCATGCTCTTTGGTCACCACCTTAATCTTCTTGGACTTCTCCATGATAGTCTTGTTGGCCTTCTCGAGGAAGATGACAAGATCATTGTAGCTCGGCTCGTCATCTAAATCACCGTAGCTCTGCTCTTCTTCCTCAAGATCATCGTCCTCATCAATGAACCCCTCACAACATTGGTTCATATAGCGGAGGTGGTGGGAGCTCATTGGTTGAGCTTGTCATGACAATACCCACGAGCTCTTTTTCACTTAAAGATGAAGAGTCTGAATCATCATCGATAAGCCACTCACCAATAATATAGGCTTTGTGCGATGACTTCTTCTCCTTGCTCTTGCTCTCCTTCTTGACAAAGAACTTTTTTTTGAATTTCCTCTTTGGCTTGCGTTCTTTATCATCACTCTCACTAGATGCTTCCTTCTTGCTCTTCTTCTTGGGTTTGGGACACTCCTAAGCAAAATAGTCTTTTTTGCCACAATTGAAGCACCCAGAGTTTCTCTTGAAAGATGAGGGTCTTTCTTTGTGAAATAGCTTCTTCATCAAGAGCGCAAGGTTCTCATTATCACTCTCCTCATCCTCATCTTCCTCCACCTTCTTCTTCTTCTTGTTCTTACCATTGGGTGATTCTTGATCAACTTGTAGGGCAAGATTCTTAGACAATTGAGAGTCAGTGGAGCTGCCCAACATGTACCTCTCATAGGCTGTGAGCTTACATAGCATAACGTCAATGGTGAGAGTAGCCAAGTTGAATTGAAAGAGACACGTGACGATGGAGTTATAGCTTGACGGCAATATCCTCAAGAGCTTTCTCATGATCTCCACATCATCAATTTTGAGCCCAAAGCGTTGATCTCTTCCACCATTACATGCAAGCGAGAATAAACATCATTAGCTTTTTCATGAGGTTGCATAGTGATGGAATCATATTTGTTCTTAAGAACATAATAACGCTCTTCTTTGGCCTCAGAGGAGCCCTCATGGATGTTTTGCAATTGAATCTATATCTCATGTGCAGTGAATGATGCATTGATTCTAGAGAAGACATTTTTAGAAATGCATCCAAACTTGGCATTCTTGGCCTTAGCATTATATTTAATGAAAATGAGATAAAGTCTCTCATTCTCATTCGTAGCATTGCTAGTAACTTGACACACTTTCCCATCGATTGACTCTAGGTAGGCTTGCATGCGAGCCTTCCAATAAAAGTAATCGTCCCCATCGAATACGGGTGGAGTCTCCATCCCGTTTGTCATCCTTACCCAAGGCGATGAAGACCGAAAATGAGCACTTGGCTTTGATACCACTTCAAAGTATCAAGAACACCGAGATGGAGGGTTGAATCGGTGGACTTATAGCACTAATTTCGCTACGAACTAAAACTACAAGACTTGATCGCAACAGAAGCAAACCTAAACAAGTCTAGTAGGTTAAGACCCCTAACAATGCTAGTGATATAGAAATGACAACAAGCAAGAACTAGCACAATAGCCACCAAGAGGAATTAAAGAACGACCTATCACACTACTCAAACGGTAAGTAAATGCGGTAAGTAAAGAGAGTGAGATAGAGAGTGTTCATTGATTTTTTCCCGAGGTCTCGAAAGGTAGACACCTTCTCCAAATCCTCGTTGGACTACTCTCGTCGGAGTCTCGGTCCCTCCCATTGTTCTCGGAGCGATGCTCACAAGGGTACGCTTCACTCCCGAAGTGAAGACACCAGCGGGCCGGCTATCGCACACAATATCCAAACGCTAGAGCAAGTCTCTAAGGCTCAGGCGCTATCTCACGGTGTCCCTTTCGAGCGGGGTACTCGAAACCGCGTACAAACATGGCAACGTCTTTCACAATCTCCTCGAAAAGCTCGATCACCGAGTCCTAGCCAGTCTAGGCTGTCCACACAAAGAGTAATAGGCAAAGATCACTTCTTTCAAGCCCTACAAGCTCTAAAAGTATATGAATGCTCCCTATTACTCTCCTACTAGTACCAAAGATCTCAATCTTGCAATGTGCTCTCTTGGTGTTGTCCCTTGGCCTCTCACAACTTGGCTTCAGCTATTCTGCTCAAGGGCACACAGAAAAACGTCTCTCTCCACGGTTTAAATAGGCTTCAAGCTCAAAAACAATTGTTGGGACGTGATATCGTAAAGCTGACTGCTTTATGCAATCACCGGACTATCCGGTGACTGGTCCACTAGACTGTCCAGTGACCCTTCTTCCACCTCGACCAGGGAAACGCCCTCTTTGGAATCCAGTACATAGGACACCGGACTGTCCGGTGCATACCGTCACTGAACTGTCCAATGACTTTCACTTTTGGACTCCCAAAAACATCTTCTCTGAACTTTAGCTTCTGGCTCACCAGACCGTTTGGTCATTGCACTGATGGACTGTCGGGTGACTGATCCTCCTCGACTTCAGAGAGCACCTCTCTGTGGACTGGCTCCTCCAAGGCTCACTGGATTGTCCGGTGACTGAATCTTTAGCTGGTTCTTGAGCTTCGGTCTTCGACTTCGCTTCCTCTGCCAGCTTTAGTGCTTTCTAAGGATCTAAAGAGCATTCACACCATCTAACACTTGTATGACAGGAGACAAATGACTTTACCCCACTTAATAGTACCGCCGTTCCTATGGACTCTCTAGCTAGCCCTTAACCTTGGTCCTCCGACGCTCGGCAACGCCTCTTCTAGGGTACGTCCTTGTCATCCATCGAGGAAGCCTACCAAGTTGAAGTAGAATTAGCGAAGTAGTATATACAACGCAACTGTTACCTATAGTTGTTCATTCAATCACTAAAATCAATTCATAATTTTTAGGGGACTTCAAAGGTCCTGATGCTTACCATCTCCCTTTTTTTGGTGATTGATGACAACCGTAGTACTCACAAACAGTCTAAACGAGATAAAAGAAGATAGAGCATAAAACACATCTCGAAAGAACACTTACACCCTTACCTTGATGGCATTTTAGAAGAGTTCCCTTCTTGTCATGAGTAGGAAGCGTCGCTCTTCTCCGGTTCTCCCCCTATTTGGTAGCTCTCGAATGAAACCATCGATAAAAATCAACTGGCAATTAACTCGGGAGTTAATTAGGATTTGTTAGCTGGATCAGTGATCAGTAACAAACAATATTTTATTCGGGCTATCGGAAATATAATTGCTTTGGCAACAAACAATATTTTATTTCAGCCATTCGAAATATTCAAACCTTGTTTAATTAACTCAAAACGTATGTGCAATTGTCTCTCAACATGCATACCTATGGCTACATCCATGTGTCCTGTGTACCTAGCTGCTGGTGAGAGATACGACGAAGTCAACCATACAGCTTATCTCTAATGAATCTCATTAGGACGTCAAGTATGGGATTGAACCAATGCATGCATATCCATATCATCATGTGCTTTGCTTTAGATATTCTCCATGCAACCATTGGTGTGCTTTTTTTTTTTTTGCTACTTGTTTGTAGACATGTTGGACCCAAGCGTGATTCTCCCTTGTCTCAAGCGGTGTGACAACAAGCAAAGATTTTGTTGTTTTTACTGTGGTGTAACCCATCATCACAACCATCACACCCTTCAGGTTTTTTAGAAAATGGAAAACAAACATGCCTTTGCTTCAAAGAAGCTACAAACAATTATTACAATAACTCAAGAAAAGTTCCTCCTGGAAACCACTTAAACCTAGATAACATGACAGAATTAATATTAAGAAGCTTGGAATCAAGTCTACTGCCAGTGTTCCATCCTTTATTGGTGAAAACCTGTGACATAGCCTTCTCAATCTTTTTGACAGACCAGTTGAATCAGCTTCCTGTCTTCGTAATTCTTTTCCATTTGGCTCCAGAAGAACCAATGTGTTCCTTAGAATAGTACTTGCAAAAATGATAGCGTTGGTGCTTGATTAAAGACAATTTCATTTCTGCTCAACCATATTGCCCAACTTGTTGCTGATGCTCCAGTTAAAATTAGTCTTTTCAATGTGGCATGTATTCCAATTAACCATGTACAAACATATGATTCACACTTTGGGGTTTTGTCAAACCGGTACATATCTGAATGAGTCCCCACAGAAATTTAGCATTTTTACAATCAAAGAAAATATGTTGAATAGTTTCATCTGTCAACAAAAAACTAAACCATTTACTCCCTTACCATTGTCTCTTCACTACATTATCTTTTGTTAATACCATCCCCTTTTTACAAATACCACAGAAATATTTTAATTTTTAACTACTTTCTTCTTTCATATGTAACTATTCCTATCTATGACCCCAATACTTATTGATACTGTGTACAGAGAATTGACTGAGAACATGCCATTTTGATGGAGATTCCATCTGAAAGAATCTGCTCGGTCACCGAAACTTTTGTTTGCAATCTTAGTAACCAAATTATGCCAGCAAACTAGATTTTGACTAGTTAAGGACCTTCAAAATCATATATTCAAAGGTATTGATTGGAAAATAGCTACGACTATTATATAACTTTTTCCCTTGTTATGTTATATAATTAAGGATGGGTATTGTTGTTGTAGACATTTATTACCAATCCAATTCCTTGCCCATCATTGACAATGAAGGAGCCATAATTGAGGAATTGTTCTTTGACTTCCATCAATCCTGATCAAAATTGTGAATTTCCTAGTTCTTTTGTAACCCTCCCTTTAGTCTGATTTTTAATATACTTCCTTTTCAAAATTGTTTGTCACATACCTTCTTCATTTATTAATTTAAATAACCATTTGCTTAAAAAGTGCAATTGTTTTGTATCTCAATATTCTGAATTTCCAAACCTCGCTCTTTTGGTTGACGAAAATATATACCACTTTGTTAGTTTATACATCTTTTTCTCACTGTCACTTTACCAGAAAAATCTTGATCTATAGTACTCAATCTTTTCAAGGACTCCTTTTGGGACCTAGAAAAGGAAAGCATGAACATAGTGAGATTAGTTAAGACAGAATTAATCAGAACTGTCTACCACCTACCGTCAGGTGTTTTCCTTTCCATCCACTCAATTTCTCTAGTATTCTTTCTTCTATCATTTTCCAATCATTATTGGCAATCTTTCTCTAGTGTATTGGGATACCAAGATATTAATTTGAAAGGAAATCGAACTTGCTGGCAACCAAAAATCTGAGAATATTGATCTATGAAGTCTTTTGCTTCACCAAAACAGAATAGTTCACCCTTGTAGAATTTAATTTTTAGACCTGAAATATTTAGACCACACACTTCAGGTTCTCTAGATGTTTGTTAGTATTTAATTGTCTTCCGCCAATGTTCATATCACACTGTTGTTCCTCTTGACAACATGAAAAGGTTTATCGACATCAGAGGAGTGCAAGTCTACAACATCAATGGCATGAAAGTGCTTCACATCAATAAGCCAATGCATCAGCAACGCAGCCAGAGCCAACACCATTATGCCACGTTAGGGGGGACAGTATAGTAAATGTGACAGATGTGAAAGGATACTACCAAACTATGGGTTGTGATGCTCTATCAGTGCAAGGTGAAAGAAGGTTTTATCATGTTTTTACTATCAAATCTCTTGAGTTCCAATTTCTTTAAGTAATCTAACATTCATGCTGCTTCACAAAATTTGGTCAACGACACCAATGTGATCTAAGATGTTACAGGGAAAAGCTTCTCACTGAACAACATTAGATGATAGCCACGGGCTAAAAGAAAGACCATGGGTGGCATTGAGTTGGCGTAGACGATCCTGAAAGGGACTGCCTAGGCGCCCCCACTGATGTAATAGGGGAGATTCATTGGGATAAGTTAAATAAATAAAAAAAAATTGATATAATTTTATCTTTGTGCCTTGTTGAATGGAGAAAAAAAATAATATTGTTTCCTCTGAGTGAGTCCTCTACGTCCTTTGCCTACTTTAAGTTAGTGTGAATTGCATGTTACAAATGTTTCGTGCTTGAGTCTACCGTTGTTGGAGTGACAATACCATACCTTTTTTGGTTGCTTTCTACCTGGAGTACTTCTCTACTATCCGTACTTCAGCTGTGAACTCTAAATCATTTCATTCAAACCAGGTTCGACAAAAGAAATAATCTGACATCTCAAGTTTGGTAGTTAAGCAAAGTCACCCGCAATGAAGCGCGAGCATTGGTGGCTAGTTTCAGCCATGACATTCCACACCTTTTATACAACAATGTTTTTGTTCGATGTTTTGAGTGTTTGGATGATTGCATAGTTTATCCCACTTAGAAGCTTGTGTTTGGTTGCCCAGCTTTCTTTGTGTAATCACCTCTTCTAAAAGGCTGGTTAACTCTTATCAACACCCTTCATGCTTTCCTCTTGTGTAATTAATTTAGAAACAGAAAATAAATTAGAACTCTACAAGTTGAATTGAGTCAATTAAAAAATAAAATATAGAAAATATGGGGGAACTCGTCTATGGGATATCATTTGTATGTGCATTGGTTGTGGTCACACCGCCTTAATCGATATTGTATAGAGGACACCGTAAAATTGTTTGTGCATAGCACACAACAGAGAATGTTCCACACGGGAAATGTTGTCCCGACCCCTGGACAAGAACCACTCCTCAATTGAACCGGAGCTGTTTAGGGGCCCTTAAACCGGATCGACCAGTTCTTAACCCCTATGTCCACCCCTAAACCTGACTGCCATGAACCGATCGGGTTTGAGTTGAACAGCGGTTCTGATCCAGGGGCAGAGACGTCAGTTCCTTTGAGCAATATTCTCTGTAGTGTCTTACACACAAAAATGAACTTTTACGGTGTCTTCAGGACATTATCGATTCGGATGATGTGGTCACGACCAATATACACATTGATGATGTTCCACAGACAAAATTCCCAAAAAGATGCTACCCGATTACCTTAATGCAACACGCTCGCTTGGAGCTGCTCGCCGGTGGATATGGACATAAGCCTCAACATCGTGCCTAAGCTCCCATTGCTCCACCTCGGTCTAGGGGAGGGAGGGATGGAGAGAGAGAGAGAGTCAAGCAGTACTGGTAGGTGGAGGTAGATTCATCACAGGGATGATGGGGGGAATTGAGCTTGCAGGAAGGGGACGCGGTGGAGGGGAGGAGCGAGGACTGCACAAATAAGACGGCCTAGTCAAAACCGGGATTATAGACCTAGTCACCTCGCTGCAGGGCATCACAAAAGATTTACATACAGTCGACATCGATCTGCTCATCTACGGGCCAAGGCAGAGGTGTGGGAGGCCTCAAGGAAGGGGCAGCATATAGTGTCACCGGAGAGGCAAGGGTAGTGGCGGCTGAGGAGGGGGACACAGAAATAAGAACAGTGAGGACTGTTGAAACTAATCATATTACTTATCCATTTTCATGTACATGTGAGTTGCTTAGTGTTCAGATAGTCAGTGTCGAGTCAATCTACCAGAGCATACAGTAGTGTCCATGCTTGGGTTGGTAGGAGTCCGGCATGTGTTAGTGGCCAGGCATGCACGTAGTGGTGCTGTCCCTGCATGTAAATTCAAAGTGGAGCTAATCGTGCTTGTGGCTGGAGTGTGCAGCTGGAGCATGCTAATGGCCGGATCGTCCGAACGTGTGCAGGTGCATGATTAGTGGCCACAGTCGTGGGTGCGCGTGTGTGGCTACTTAAACCAGTGTAATCCTTGTGTCAAGTTGCAGTGTGAGCTGACTGTCTTATGTGTGCGTGTGGGTGCTATGAGACAGAGAGCACCGGTGTGCAGTGAAGCAACCTTCATGTGTTAGTGTCCTTGTCTCCTTGTCCAGAGTGAGGTAGTGCGTGTTCCAGTGAGAGTGATACGCATTGGTGAAGAGTGTCAAGAAGGTCCGAGTACAAGCTCTCAAGAGGAGGCTTGACAGTATGTATATGGCTGAATCTGAGAAAATTAAGTGAGTTTGCTTTGAAGGTTACTACCATCGTGAACGAGATACGTGCTCTTAGCACGAAAGTGGAGGAAGTGACCATTGTTGAGAAATTGCTGCACTTTGTCTCCAACAAGTTCCAACCGCTTGTGAGCATTGTTGAGCAATGGGAGATGTAACAAAAATATCGATGGCCAAGACCGTCGGGCGGTTGAGGACGTTCTAGGAGTCTTCGAAGGGACTGCATCATGACAATGAAGGGAAACAATAGTTACTGATCGCCAAAAGTGAACCGCAACTCACATGTGCAGAGTGGGAAGCTATAGCTACAAAAGAGAAGAGGGGTGAAGAGGGCCTCAGCAGCAACGGCGAGAAGAAGTACCACGGCAAATTTGACAAGTCCAAGATCAACTGCTGCAAGTGGGTGAGTTAGGTCATTTCGCTGATGGGTGCGAGCAGAAAAAAGTGACCAAGGAGATGGCGCAGCTTGCTCTTGATGATGTTGATTATGAGACATCATTACTTTGAAACAAGACACGGAGATGCTGAAAATTCCCAACATGATTAGAGAGTGATTGTTGGAACTAATCATATTGCTTATCTATTTTCATGTACGTGTGAGTTGTTTAGTGTCGAGGATAGTCAGTGGTCAATCTGCCAGAGCATGGGCTGGTAGGAGTCCAACGTGTAGAAGTGGCTAGGCATGCATGCACGTAGTGGTGCTAACCCTACATGTACGTTCAAAATGGAGCTAATCTTGCGTGTGACCGAAGTGTGCAGCTGGAGCGTGCTAATGGTTGGATCGTGCAGCCGAACATGTGCAGGTGCATAATTAGTGACCCAGTGTAATCCTTGTGTCAAGATACAGTGTGTGAAGTGAAATAGAAGTGCTTGTGTTGTGTTGGTGCCGGAGCTGGTGTTCAGCTCCATAAATCCTGAGTCCACCACCATAGCTCTTTCTACCATTCCATTCCAACGAGTTGAATGTCTTATGTGTGTGTGAGTGCTACGAGACAGAACGGTGGTGTGCAGCGAAGCAGCCATCGTGTGCTAGTGTCTTTATCTCAGTGAGGTAGTGAGTGTTCCAGGGACAGTGAAGAAGGTGAACCAACAAGGACAGCCGCCACCCACCACAGTATTTCACACCCACAGCGGCCCGTGTACACACCACCGGTGGCGGGGAGCGGCTTAAAGAGTTGAATGTGTTTTCTCGTGAAAAGATCGACTCCATCGTGGTCAGATAAGGGCTTGGTTGGTAAAGAGTTTCAAAGTGCTTCTGCTCCAGATTCTATAAGCTCATCAAACAGTTTTAAAAGAATGCTTCTATCTCTACTTCTCAAAAAACACTTCTTTAATTTGTATTAAAATTCAAAAGCATTAAAAATATACTCTATTCGTTTTTTTAATTATTGTCGTCATTGACTTTTAATTTTAACTTTGACCATTCATCTTATTCAAAAAAGTTTTGATAAATATCATATATTTTATTATAATTTAATTTATTACTAAAGATATTTTAATCATAGCTTATAATTTTATACATTTAAATTTATTTTTTAATAAGACGAATAGTTAAAGTTGAAACGAAAAGTCAACGTGACAACAATTAAAGAACAAAGAGAGTAGCTTCTTGTGATTTCTCCACTCATTTTTACATTGAAATCACAATAAAAGCCGTTTTATAAAACGATTTGAAAAGTTTTTGTAGAGAATTTAATTTTTTTATAGAAGCTGTTTTTTTAAAAGCTATTTATTTAAAGAAAGCTGTTTTCTAAGAATCCTAACACGTTGCAGAAGCTTTTGAGAAGTAACCCGGCGGACAGTTCAAAAACAAAAAAAAATCAAGAGCACCCCGAGAGGCCGAGCAGCAGATCAGTCATCTTAGCTGCAGACATCTTACTTGCTAGGAAATGCGGAAACATAAGCAAAATAAGTGCCAGTCAGCCAGGTCCTAAGGCACATGTACTGATCCCATACGGCCTGCTGCTGCTGCTGCGCATACAAGTCCGTATGTGGCCCAAAACTACTGAACGTAGCAGAACGCTCATCCCCTAATCAAATGAGTCGAGACTTTTGCCGGTGGAGTGTTCCTTCTTCATTGCCTCAGCCGCCTCCCTGAAAAAGGTCAGCACATTGATCAGTCGGGAACATTGAAGGTGGCTTTCAAGCCGCCACAGAAAAGAACGGACAAGGTAAGCTGCTTCAAAACGTTACTCTTGCCATACATGTATTAAAATCAAATTTGCAAAGGCTTATATAAACACTATAATATGATCAAAGGGCTGCCGTTAAACTATCATTCACGTAGTACACTTGTACTTCAAGAAACAGAGGGAAACAGATTTATTACCAGAATGCTTGCTTCATCTCCTCATTTGTAGGATCTCGTTTAACCCCATCCATGAACGCATCACATGCTTGCTTATACTCCTAATAAGGATGAAAATCATGAACAGGTTATCCACACAGGCTGGATGAATAAAGCACAACAGAAATTAAAATTTATCTGACCTTGAGAGACATTAGGCTAGCTCCCATACGATAATAACCTTTTGTCCATTCAGGTCGCAGTCTGATGCAAGAGTTAGCATCAACCAATGCATCCTGCGCTCGCCCCATTTTCAGATGACAAAAGCTCCTATTGGAATACAGAACGGCATCTGCAGGATCCAGATTGATTGCCTGCATCCAAAAAAAGAAAGAAAAAAAGGTAAGCACAATGCCTTGAGAATCAGATCAGACTTGTTAATAGGTTGAAAAGTTTTTCCATTTGTAAGCAAAATATGGCACTATGCACATACAGGAACTGAAATAGAATAAGATTGTAAGTTTCTCCTGGAGCCAAATACAATGTTTTTTTTTGGCAAAACATGTATTGAACAAAAAGGATAACCAAAAGAACAAGAATCAGCTTTATAATTTGGACCGTGAAAATATCTCGTAGCATAATATAATTCGGTAGCAAGTCTTGTTAGGGAATTCTATAGCAGCTGGAGTTGTACAAGTAGAAACATTGCTACATCTAATTTGTGGATATCGGTATTCGGATTACGAAGCATCAACATTCATAACTGATATACACAGTTTGCCTAGTGTACAGAGTCTGCCCAGTGAACTGATATACATAACATCAGCACTAGCCCATCAGAACTAAAGGGACGCCTATATATATACATACAAGTTGCATTCAGATTTGAAATTAAGCAGAGCCATCCCCTAATTTCACAATCCATCGTGAATCCCTAATATCATGATTGATGACAGTTATTGATTTGATAAACTTCGCAAGTTTGTTCAAACTGAGGCTGAATCAGCTCCAAATACTAAGCACCAGCAGAATCATTCAATAATTTGGGCAATAGCTGGTACCTAGCTAGTCTAGGGACGCATAAATGGACAAAAGAATTAGCAGGGTCCTCGATATACCTCACTATAGAATTTTAGTGCACTTGCGTAGTCCTTCGCCTGAACTGCTTTTCCACCTTGCTCTTTTAGCTGAGCCTTTCTATCTTTCCCATTAGGCTTGTCCTACATCAGCTAAAGAAAAGAAAAGAGAAAAATGAAGCCCATAAGAAAATTTAGTATACAACCGTAGAAGCACATTGTGTAACACTTCAAAATAGCTATAGTTATTTTTGAAACTAAGGCATCTAAAAATGATAAGATGAGCTTTACAATAGGAACTTCAGTGTCAAAAAATACCTCAGGATGTGGCTTAGATGCGCCACCATCTTGCTGCTTTACTGTTTTCTCCGCATGTAATTTTAGCTGAACCTTGCTATCTTTACCAATTGGATTAACCTATACAAATAAGCATCACACTTATCACATAACAGTATGATTAATACCATAAAAGACCAGGACCTAATAACCGCATAGGCAGCACCACAGTAGGGGTTTCTCTACTGTACTTCACCTAAAAAACATAGTTTGCATCATGTTGACACTCACAGCACAGAAGCATACTCGACTACCGTGAAGAAAAAGCGTAATTAGGCAGCTGCTTAAATGCGATTAAGCATGGAACGGAACGGCACCGCTCTGCTTTGGGGCCAAGGCACGCCCCAAAGCGCCACGGATGCTTCGGGCTGCGACGCGGAGGAGGCCGAAACGGTGTGGAAGCGGTCGAGCTCATCAGCGTGGAGGCGGTCGAGCTCGTTGGCGTGAGCGGGCGCAGCACGGGAGGGAGGAGGGAGAGAAAAGCTTTGGTCGCGCCGCCAGTTTGTCGTCGCCGACCACTCCGCCGTCACCCCCGTTCCTCCCAATCTGCCACCGGCCACCACCGCAGAGAGTAGATCTGAGAGAGTGTCACACCCAAAATACATCCTAATTAAAACTCAAAAATTTAATTTGTCACTAACAAAAACGCTAACATTTTTGTCTCTCTCTTTCCCTCCTTTTTCAAAATAGAAAAATTTATTTTGTAATTCGAACTGAATCAATTGGAGATTTCATAAAATATTAAAATTTAACCGTGTGAAAGTGATTGCCTTTTTCTTTTTCATCTTTGCCATTCGTTTTCTAGTGTACCATCTAAATTTCATCTTTGCCGTTCGTTTTCTCGTGTACCGTCTAAATTTCGAACCCATCCAATCCTTTGAATATCCTTCCGGTTCATTTGAATCCTATTGACCTCCTTCAAATACATTCACTCCTTTAAGCTAGCTATTTACTCTCCAGATTTTATAGAACAAAGTCGAAATCGAATTCGGAGATAAACCCAAAAGAAAAGTTGTTCATCCAAAAATATTCTACCACCTCACAAAATCTCAAACCCATCTGAGCTCTGAAAGTTTGATTTTCAATCAAAATAGATAATAATTGATAAATAATCCGTTCCTTTTCGCAGACAACCTCTCTTAACAGTTAACCTTCTTCAAAATTCCTTAACTTTCCGACTCTTTTGAAAAACACTGTCCGGACAATTTATGTTATAAAACACTTGCTATAGATCAATCCCACGAATTCTCAACCTAATTCGAGTTCGGTTGCTCTTCCCTTTTCTATCCCCAAAATATTTAAGTGACAACCAGATTGACTTACTCGTGGGTCCTACCTGTCATCCACTAAACTCTTTTTCTTCCTCCTCAATCTTCTTCTCTCTCTTCACGTTCGTTCTCTCCGAAGCAACACGTTCTCTCCGAAGCAACACGTTCTCTCCGAAGCAACATGTTCCTTCTCTCCAAAGCAATACGTTCCTTCTCACCGAAGGAACCCTTTGACTATAAGAACAGCCACCTCCTTCTCTCTGCCTTCTCTTCAATCCTACTCTCTGAACCGGAGCCGAGCTCACCACGCCCTGCCCCTTTCCCCTGCATTCTAACACCGTGCGTCGCCACGCACGGCCAGCCTCTCCGCCGCCGGTGCTCCTTGGCTCCTGGCCAGCACACCTGAACCACTACGAGGACCCCTGCGCCGCCTCACTCCTCTGCGCCTGAGCTTGAGCCACCCCGATGCCTCCACCGGCCCTGGCACCAAGACCCACCGTGGCACGCCACCCCTCGTCGATGTTGGCGCTCCACGACATGCCTCCAACCTCGCCTCGCCCACCACGGCCTTCCCTGCACCGGCCTCTTCCTCCTGCACCTGAAACCCAGGCCACTTTGACCCTCCCGCGCCCTGACGCCGTGCGCCATGGCTGAACTCGAACGGGACCTTGTCGCCGGCGTTCTACAGTGCCTCCTGGCCCCTCCGACCCTGCGGCTAGGTTCACGGCGTCGTCCTCCTGCTCCTCCACCCGTTCCCAAGCTCCGGCGAGCCCTCCCTGGCCGGCTGGCTGCACCTTTGCCACTGTGATCCACGGCCAGCTCATGAACAGCCCCAGGCATGGTCCACAAAACCATGGACACGGTCCACTGGTTTTACCACTGGTAAACGAAGCCCCTCACGGCAAAAATCTCATTTCTCAAAAAAGCCCTCTGAGTTCTATCAATTTCTATATTAATCGAGTTTTCAAAAAAGACCCCGAGACTTACTATTATTTACAATCTAGTCTAACCCTTTTTACGTCCAGGCCCCAACACTTTATCATAATGATAGACTAGCCTTTGACAACCCTCCTGTTTGATTATTATATACAAGCCCCTATATATTCAAAGCCTCATAACTTCTCACTTATAACTCCAAATTCGACTATTCTATGCTCATGCATCCGTCATGACATGAGCTATCCTGTAGCACGATTGTTCAATCCCAAATGCACCGTAATCCTCTATATTATCTCAAAACTTACAATCTCCCGATAAATGATATCCGTGGTCCGATAAGTCTATATCGATTCAAACTCTATCCACTCCAATCCAACATCTACCATAATGCCAAAATCCAGCCTGAGCCCTTCTTACCATTCAGGTCTCCTCTACTCTTGACCTTTTACAGCTTTTATTTAGTTCGCCTTTATTTTCCTGGTTGGTTATTATTAGTTCTTAATGTGGTATTTTATCGCGTATCATATTATAGTATAAAATCATATCATAAATAGATTGCATTTTCGTTATGTTGTCGACATGCAACTAAACACAAACAACCTGTTGTATGTATCGCTGTGGAGTTTAATAATTAGTTATTGAAAGCAGCTGCGTATTATGAAATAAAGTAATTAACCTTTAATCATAATAGATTAGTTTCATATTTATTATAAAATTAAATAAAGTAAATATTAGATGGCACGCATGCATCTTATCCTACATTCACATGCCCTAGCACCAACACCGCACAATAGTTTTAGAAACTTAACTATAAAGATAAAATCAAGCAAATTAATAGTTACTTAATTACTAGCTACTCATAATATCACATACAATAGATAATTAAATAATTATTAAAAAGCACACTGACTGTCTCGTCTGAAATTAGCATATACTAGAACACGTGCCGCTTTTTGGCTTTAATTTAGTAAATGAAGCGAGTAGATTAAATCAAGTAGTTAAATTATTAATCACATAAGAGAAAAATGAAGCCCATAAGAAAATTTAGTATACAACCGTAAAAGCACATTGTGTAACACTTCAAAATAGCTATAGTTATTTTTGAAACTAAGGCATCTAAAAATGATAAGATGACAGCTTTACAATAGGAACTTCAGTGTCAAAAAATACCTTAGGATGTGGCTTAGATGCGCCACCATCTTGCTGCTTGACTGTTTTCTCCGCATGTAATTTTAGCTGAACCTTGCTATCTTTACCAATTGGATTAACCTTTACAAATAAGCATCACACTTATCACATAACAGTATGATTAATACCATAAAAGACCAGGACCTAATAAACACATAGGCAGCACCACAGTAGGGGTTTCGCTAATATACTTCGCCTAAAAAAACATAGTTTGCACCATGTTGATACTCACAGCACAGAAGCATACTCGGCTATCAATTTTAGCATACTTCACACAAATATTTCAATGCTCGAGATCTGCCACTTCATTTGAACATTTTTTGCAAAAACAATTGAGAGGAAAGGCAACCAGGCATTCAATTTATACTTCTCATTTCACCATTCATCCTTGAATTAAAAAGTCCGATTAGCTTTTCATAAAATTTCTTCAAAACGTCTAATAAACAAAATGGCAATAAAGAACTGAAGGACATAAAGAAAAGAAAGTTTGTTGAGAATTATGGGCAGAGGATGACATATATGCAAAGCTGCCCCCATACAAAAACAACAATCACATGTCACACAAATTATAATGATTTGAGAATCAATTTAGATTACTAACCTTGCCCTTTGAGTTCCTTGATTTTTGCATAAGCAATGATTCCATCGATACTCCAGTTAGACACGGCAAAAATTGGTGAAGTGAAAGGAAATAGGATTTGCAAAAGATCTCTTCTTCCAGATTCTGCAGGAATTTCAATTGGTCTGCTACCAACCTGATATGTAAACGAACTTATTAAAAAAATATACTATATAAGAACAACAGAAAACCTACATGTCCAGTAAAGATTTTCATGCAAAACACAATATAATTTATAGACCAACCAAGTCACACAGGAATTAGAAAGAATTACACAAAATAATTTATAGACCAACCAAGTCACACAGGAATTAGAAAGAATTACATCATTAGCTGGAATATTGGCGTCTGCAACAGCCTCCAACAGATACTCAACACATTCTTTTAAGCCCTTGATAGTTGCTATCACCAATGGAGTCTCCGGATTTCTAGAATTCAAATCAGCACCAGCCTGGGTATGCAAAATCATAGAAGCAGGTTGTGAACATTACAGTCCATAAAGATGCAGTGAGTTCTTGAAGATCATTCTTTTTCTTAAATCATAATATAAAGAATAAGGTTATTTGATAGGACCTTGACAAGGAACTTCATGCACTTCAAGCAAGTTGATTCATCCAATCTTTCAGGAGTGGCAAGAAGAGTCTCAGCCAGAGGTGTACATAACTTTTGTGAGACCTTGGACACCTGCATTTTTTTTCCAGAAAAGTATGTCATTTCCTACGTGAAATTGTCATGATTCTTCTATTAGTAAAGCATGAACACACATATTTTCCTGGAATTAAACTAGAGAGTAAACAGATATTTTTAGATGAATTTCTAGGGCCCCAAATGTACTTTGTTAATGTGTATAAGAAGGGTGTGATGTACGGGCCTTTGTCCAAACTTTCATAATATAATGATATGCAGCTCTTCTGCATGTTCGATTTTATTGATGAATTTCTAAGCTGATAATTGTACTGCAGTTCATTCACTAATTTCTGCATGAAGCCATTTTTCTATAACCATTTTCCTCACATATATTGATAATAACTAATCTTGAAAAAAGTCAACTGGAATCGTATAAATCATGAATTCATGATTACAACCAAATTATAAAGCAATATAAGACAAGTGTAGGAACTAATAAACAAGGTAGTCGCCTTTCATGGGTTAGGAATGAAGCTTTTCTATCTAAAAGCAGCAAGAAAGGAAAAAGGTCAAGTATGAATAGGTCCTACATATCACTTGAATCCTGCTGGGGATATGGATGCAAGTTGGGCTACAAATACAAGAACTAAGGGCATGTTTGGTTGTTTACCAAACTTTGCCATGCTAACTATTTGGCATGATATAGTTTTTCGGTCAGTGTTTGGTCACCTGCTATAGTTGTGGCATGCCATATTGATACCGCACATGTCATACTTTGCCAAACGTTGCCAAAAATGTGGTGACCAAATTGCTCACCATAATTTTAGCTATGTTGGCCAAAAATATGTGGCAAAGTTTGGCTATAAACGAAACAGGCCCTAAAGCTGTGTGAATACAAGGATTCAACTTTGCATAGCAGCATATAAAGTTGTTGGGGGATGCTTTTTAGTCTCAAAGATTAGGCCTTAATTTATATTCTATATCACAGAAATTCTCGTAAACGAAATATAAAATTACATCTGCATGATGCTCCAGCAAGATCTGCATGATGCTAATCTTTCCATAGGGGGCAGCAGCATGTAGTGGTGTCCCTTCAGGAGATGATATATCGACACTAGCTCCATAAGAAAGCAGTAATTTTGCAATTTCATCAAACCTGAAAGCAAACTGAAAGTTATGGAACAGGAGTACACTACAGATAAAGCACTTTACTACAATATTGTTTCCTGTACAAGTATGTATCAAATAATGTTCGTATATGATTCATGGATATCATTTTCTCTGTTAAGCATTCATGTTAGTGCCAACCACTTGGGCTGATTTTATGTCTTTAACATAAAACAAGGCATAGGAAGATACACATCTTTCCTCTTTTCAAGACACTTCAATGTATTTACAAGAACAGCAAGACAACAATCACTGGTGCACTATCGGGCATTGGATACACGCAAGCGCCATATAAGGTCATAATAAGAAATAATAACCTCTAGCAGAGCAAACAGCACTTCAACAGGAAAAGATAAATAGTACTATCCTAACTTGCTTCTATCCAGTGATTAATTGTAAGCATGCAAAATGTGGGTAGAAATCTAGGCATGTGCAGAAAGAGACCTTCCCTTGCTGCGTCATGTAAAGGAGCAAACCCATCATGATCTTGCTTATTTGGATCTGCACCTTTGTCAAGAAGATACCTGGCAGCGGCTATTTGACCACTTGTGACTAAAAAGGTCAAGGGACCTAGCAAGAGAATTACAAAAAAGCAATTTACTAAATTTGTAAAATCGTAAACACCTCTGCCAAATCGTCACAGCTAATACTTTGACGGAAGATATCTATCATTATCAGTGCATAATAGGAGAAAGATATTTTAGTAAGTTTCTTAAAGAAACAGAGTGAGGTGGTAACAAACTAGCAACATAAATATGGAAATATCGTTGAATGCTCACTGAACCACATACCAGAATCATCGCTGGCTGCTGAATTGACATCAAACTTCAGCTCCTCCACCAAGTACTTGCAAATGTCCACTTTACCATTCATTGCTGCGCGTGCAGTGCCCCTACACCCTCCATCCTCACAGAAGCGACTCCTGGTCATCCTTATCCATGCTACCAACCAGGGCTTCAAATTGCAAATTTCCAAAAGGCAACTCAGTAAAACACAGGTGTCTAGAAAGTGTCATAGAGGTTGTTGCATTAAAAAAAAGGATCGGATAACCAGGTAAATGTGCAGATCAGCATCTCAATCCAAAACAGCGGACGAGGAGAGGAACACTTGTAAAATAAGCTGAATTAAAGAAGCTTAAGGTTTCTAAAAGCAAGCGAACATCACAAAGAATCCTGATAATTAACAAACCAACGAACCTATTTATCCTCAAAATTTCCATACCAAAACGTATACTAGATCTTTGCATCCACACTGCTCACACCTGATATGCTAAAAAGGATAGACATACATTCTGCTACGAAGCAGGAATCGATCAGGCACGATCAATTCAAACAGTGAATAATGGAACCGTGTTCTACAGTAGAAGGATGCCGAACACGTGGCGCACCCTAGCTCCCCTATGCAACATAAAAGTAGCACACGTGCAGCGCAGGTACAATTCGAGCCAAACTGACCCGAACAAAACCCTGGCCTAAATCCTCCTAAAATTTGCGCACCAGCATTTCTGGACCGAAGCCGCGCGAGACCGAAAGAGAAAGACGTAGATCTCACCCTTGAGGCGGCGGAGGTTGCCGTCATCGCACGCCAGCAAGAACTTAATCTGCGGCGAGTGTTGGAGCCCCGGACCGTAGTCTACCAACATCACCGGCAGCCATTAGATTCCACCGTTTGAACTGCTCAAACCGCTCGTGGACGGTGTGAAGAAAACCGTGAAAATCATTAAAACCGTTCGGTTTTTCGTTCAAATTTTAATATTCAAATCTGGAGACGGTTTCGTCGGTTTGAAAACGATAAATCGAGCGGTTTTTGCGGTTAGACGAACAGTTTTCGCGGTTAGCCGAACAGTTTTGCTGAAAACTGTTAAGAGCGAAAACCGAACGGTTATTGCGCTAAATCGGTAGATTTTTTCTGAAAACCGATAAATTAGTGAAAAATAAGAAAAGAGATGAAAAAGTGCTGAAAAATTAGGCATGACCTATTCTAATTTTTTTTAATATCAATATTCACAACATACTTCATCCACAAATAGCAAGACACATATTCATCCATATCAAATTCAAAGTTCCAAACACAAGAAATCCATACATACATGTAGTTCATCAACAATAAATCTAAAGTACATATATAGTTTTTTAAGTACACTTTACTTTGAGATTATATTCCAATCAAAATATGTATTGTCGCAATCTTCACTTAAGAGGAGTTGAATTTCTCTAGTAGCTAACAACTCCGCTTTGAATTCATTCCAAGATTGTCTCGTCCAAGCGGTAGTTGTCTCCCATTGTGAGTACAAAATGTTATAAAACTCTGAATTTTGCTATTGGTAGACCCATGTGGTGGGAGGTTCTGTGCTACGATCACCGTACAGGTAATTGTAATAGTCATTACCTTAGCTGTATGATGTATCACTGTCTGTCACGGTATAGTAGGTGCCGTAGTAATGCTGTCTCCCCTATCGATGTTCTTGGTGACTGTAGAGCACCATGGTCGTCATCCTGTGTAGCATGGGTATAGTCTGTCTCACCTGCAAAAGAAGTGAAGTGTAAGATAAATGAGTCAAAATTGATCGTATGATGTGAACAAATGGTTATCTGTGAAATGATGAGTTGTGATCAGTGGCTGTGAGTCAGAAATCATACTGACTGATGGGTCTCTAGATGTAGTCCGGGAACTACTATCATTTGATTCTTGTAAGGTGGGCTTGGTCTGGCGTCTTGAGAATCTGTGGAGTCGTCACTGTCTACATTCTTACATTTCTCTTTGCTCCTTATCCTCATCTATTTATCAACTTTTTTCTGTCTTGCACCTTGAACCTTCCTCTTGCCTATGTGAGTATCACCTATATTTTGATCCGCCCATTCAGATATTGTTTCAGCATAAGACAAGCGTAGCAACTGTCTACCAGCGTCATTATCTATAACAAGACAGCTCGGTAAAGGACTGTCACTCTCGGTGCCCTCTTCATCAAGAACAGGGTCAGAATTTGATCTCCCATGTTTCATCTATTCTCGAATAGGATTTGAAGAATCATACAACGACAGCTCTATGAGACGATCAAATAGATCGGCTTCTGGTGGCTTATATGTCCATGAAGCATCACGCAGAAGGATTCAAAGGTTATAATTAACATACACCAACTTATGCAATTTATTATAAGATAATCTGTTACGCACCTTGGTGTGGATCAATGCAAATGTACTCCAGTTGCACTCACAACTACTCGATGATGCACACTGTGAGACTATCCATAATGCAACCTGTAACATACCGTAAATTTCAATTAATAAAGCGGCGAGTTATCTCAATTTTCGTTCCAATCAAAATCATTTGTGCTAAATTTCGTTCCGTCCAATTCAAAATCCTTCTTTCTCAATGGTTCCGGTGCCGAAATAATTTAGTTCTCGTAATTTTTTGTTAGGGCAAAAATTATTTTTCGAAATTTCTTAATTAAATATCAGATCACTAAATAATTTTTCCTAATCATTTTCTCTCAATTTTATCCTCTCACATACCCCTTTTTTATCCTCCTATAAATACTCTTCCCAATCTTATCCTCTCCCTCACCCCCTCATTCCTTTCCCCATTCTTCAGAAATATCTGTAACCGTTTCTCCTCTCGATATGCCGCACCTCGTCCTCCGCGCCTCTCCGCGTGCCGTCGCCCCGATTCCGTCTCCTGCCAGCCTCGCCCCGCTTGAAGTCCTGCGCCTGCTGCCGAGTCCGCGTCGCCGACACCGCGTCTTGCCTTGATCCGCTCGTGGAGCCTGCGTCGCCGTCTGCTGTTCCAGTCCTCGCCGTCACCGCGCCTTCTGCTCCCATTGCGTCTTCGGTTGTCACTCGTCACCCCGACACCGTCTAAGCCTCGTCTCTCGTGTACGTCACTCGAGCCGCCCCAACCGCGTCGTCTGCAGCCACGTCGTGCCGTCCTCGCTCGAGTTCCGCACCGACAGCCGAGTTCTCGCACCGCATAGCCTGTCTCCGTCCGGTTTCCCGCGAAGCGCGTCGCCTGCTCGGTCTTCATCCGGTTTCCGTCACTGTCAACGATCCATGCGCCGGCTTGACCTTTCCAGTGCGCGTCACCGCGTGGACGCCTTGCTTAGCGTCGATTCCGGAGTCGTGCTGCGAGCTCCGATCCAGTACGCTGTGACGTCCGCGATTTCCGATCTCCAAATTTCGTGGTGAGAATAAATCCTCTCTCTGAAATTCTTTTTTCCTCTATGATTAATTGTTAGATTAATGGCTAATTTATTTGCGATTAATCTAATTCCTTGTGGTCTAGATCGTCTACGATTTTTGGGAAACTTCGTTTGATCTCAGTTGTTTCCCAAAATTGTTTCGTTAATTTGTCTCGTCGCGATTGTCGTGTAGAATTTTCCGGAGAATGTTTTGCGCACGTTTAGCCTAATAGTTTCAATTTAGATTTAATTATCGGTTTTAATTGTCGCGTACCTAGTGTCTGACCCCTATTCGTGCTGTGTTTAGCTGCTGTTCCAAAGGAGGAGTTCCGCGAGCCCGCTCAGTTCGACGACCCGGATCCCGATCTCAAGTTGCCAGATAAGCCGCGTTCTTTGATCACTTTGTACGCAGTATTTTAAACTGCATGTTTTGTTTGCAACACTAATTTGTATGCCAACTATTTTAAAATATGCTACCAACATTCCTAAGCTATGCCTATTTATTGTTCTACAAATATGAGCCCTAGGATTACTTTAGAATAATTATTTTATTTTTTATGCTTAGCCATGCTTAGTCGCATTTATTTTTATCTCACACCTATCACTATAAAAATCAAATTTGTGTTAAATGTTTTTGAACTGTGCTTCAAATATGTGAGTTTTACAAATAACTATACATAACTATTTAGCGGGGGCAGGATGGAGTACGAGGAGCTAGGGGACTTTTGAGAAGTCTCTGTGGGCGTACCTGTTGCAGATACAACGGAAAGATCCGGGCTGAGATCTTTCCGTGAGACTTGTGGTTGGAGTTGAGGTTGGAGATAATCCCTGCCCCGGCAATTAAGGACCGAGTCCTTCGAGCCTGGTACGCTCAGTTGACAACCATGCACACCACGTTACTCTGTATGGGCAGTTGGCTTAACCTTGAAGCTTGCCGAGACTGGTTGTTTACCCGTGGGTTGGCGATGTTGTGTTAATGTGTTGTAGAGCTATGACTCTCCACGTGAGATCGAGATACCCCACCTGATCAGTGGTAGGCTCCTCACAGCTCCAGGACTCGAATGTGTAGGCGTTTGAGATCCCTATCATGGAGGATGGTTGACGCCAGTAAAAGCTTGTAGACGGGTCTTGTGTGTTCGTCGGGACTACGACGGTAGTTTCCGATGACGCTTCTCGTGGGTCCAGGTGCATAACCTCTGCAGAGTTATAGTCGATCGCATTGCCACGTCCTTTTAGAAGGACACCCCCTGAGTTGTGCTCCTCGTTGAGTAGTTTTGTTTTTCTTCCTCCTCTCCTATTTTAAAATATTTTTGACTCTGGCCTTTGAGCTGTGGCCGAGTGTGGAGATTACACCGGCATTTAAAATAAACCCCCGTCTGGGATAACAGAGATCCCTACGGAGCAAGATAATAAAATTTGATAGTTTTAAAATAAAGCTCTCTTGCATCTTTAAAATAAAATAAAATGTTTTAAACTTACATTTAGCACTTGAGCCATACCTTTATCCTTGAAACCTTTTACATGCATACATTGTTGTTAGGTAGTACGTGGTTTGCTGAGTATTCGTACTCACGACTTTCTAATTTGTTGTTTTCAGAGGATACTCTCAGTTTCAACTTCGACTACGTCTCCGACGAATCGTGAAGTCTGCTCCTGCGCTCAAGATAGCCAGTGTGGAGGAGATTTGCTACTGCTACCATGTTGATACTTTCGTTGCTGCTCTTGTTGTATTCTCGATAGTGATCTATCTGCTCTGAGATGTTCTGACCTGCGTGCCGATGGACCCCTTTGGAGGATTTTATTCTAATAATTTGCTTTGACTTGTTATTTTCTATTCTCGTTTCTTGTTTAATACTTCTGTTATGGTTTATTGAATGATCGCTTGTGATATCATGTTTGCCAACCTCCTGGGATTGGCAAGGACACGAAAGATCGAGACTTATCGAAAGGTAAGGATAACCCGGTTGTTACACAAGCTGCTGGAGATGAGGTATGTCACCTTCAAACATGTTCCACCAAGCTGCAGGAGAAGTATTATCAACTGCCATCCTGTTGGCCAACTCAGTGACGAATGAACCTTGTTTTCTTTTAAAAAATTTCGCCTCCTACAGGGTTTGCACACACAAGTCGGTTGGTGCTATGCGTGTAAATGCCTCTCGAATATCGTTCGTCATATTTCAACCCATCTCGTAAGAATAGTGACTTCTTGGGTTCAAAGATCCAGTTGCACATATAACAATAGTTAGATATCTTTGCACTATAAACTAAAAAATACAATAATTTTGTTCGTAAGTAAGTATTACCTGCATTCACAAAGGTATCATTGCAAATGTCTATCATCCTACGATTTATAATGTCCATGTACCTCTCCATCTCTCGCTCATCATTCCTATAAAGGGCTTCATACTCATTTTGGCTCAACCAGCGTGATTTTAAAGTAAAAGGATCTCAATCTGCGACGATTTAGGCATCTAAAACTATAGTTTTATAATAACTTGGTATTGAAAAACTATGGCATCCAAATATAGCCTAAAACTCTTATTACAAATCAAGTTTTCAATGGAGAGTCACACATTTTTAATATTGTGCTTGCGACAAGGTCATTTTGAAGATGCATTTCCATCATGGTTGCAAAAGATTAATTTGCAATTTTGCATGTATCCCCACTTTGTGGGTTCAAAAATGTACTCTCTCTCTATTCTTAAATTGTTATCATTTTTGATTTCTAATAATATCTTTGACTATTTGTCTCATTAAAAATATAATAAAGTCCAATTTACTCCCATGAATTATAGACAAACTCAGCGCGGCGAGCAGAACTCCCAACAAACATAGCCACCCTCGAGGGTCGGTATTGTCAGTGGGTCTAGAGGAGGGAAAGAGATATCACCTGCACACAAAAATAACAGAGAGTGAAGCCCTGAACATTAGTTGGGAGTCCTGCTCACTGCGCGCTGAGTTTGCCTGTGTGTTGCTAGAAGATGCATCGTATGGACTCGATGCTATTTTATGTTTAATGTTTAGGAGACCCTGGTAGTTTCAATTAAGGTGACGTTTCCGCACTTTTAAAAAAATGGTTTGTAACTTAAACAACAGTTTGTATTATATTTTCTCGTGCTTGAGTTATACTGTTGGTTCTCGCCTCGCTGAGTGACACCTGATAAAATCCTAGAGGTCGATGGATCGTCCTTTACGTGAGGCGGTCTGTCAAGCATAAAGCAAATACAACATCTGTTCCTAAATTGTTGTCGCCATTAATATCTATCATCAACTTTGACTATTCATTTTATTGAAAAAATAATTTAAATATGTAAAATTATAAGACGTGTTTCAAACACCTTCAATGATAAATAAAATTATAACAAATATATGATATTTATCATACTTTTTAATAAGACGAATGGTCAAAGTTGATGTTAGAAGTCAATAGTGATAATAATGAACGGATGGAGTAATTAAATAGCTACATGGTTGACAGTCATGGTATTAGCAAAGACTTTTATGGCTCATGTATTTGTATTACAGTTACCCCTGTGAGGTAATAGAAGGCACTCCCTCCATGCTCCTAATTCAAGTCGTTTTGCATAGTGCTTTGGTTAAATATTAGAATATAAATTATAAATAATTTTTAAATTATTAAGTTTAGAAATATGGAAATCGTATGACTAGATTTGTCTTAAAAAGTACTTTTATGAAAGTATACATATGTCACTTTTTGATAAATATTTTTAGAAAAAGTAAAAGTTAAAGTTATGCTTTGGTGATCGTATCATTGTCTAAAACGACTTAAATTATGAGTACAGAGGGAGTTTAATTAATTACCATCTACTTCATCCGAAGTCGTATTCCTTTACCAACATTATTCGGGATCAAAGTTTATGTCCATTTCAACATAACTCTATTTGGAGTTCTGAACATTCTAGTCCGAACTCCGAAGTGAGGATGGAGGATGATCTGAACATCCTCTTGGTTAGTTATTGTTAAAGTATATGGTAGGATTAGATAAGAATTCGATTTGTTATGCTAGGTTAGATTAGTTTCTATACTTATCCCTTCTTGGTTCTTTAGGCTCTAAGTTATGTATTCCTATTTATACAGGCCTCTGAGACTCAATACCGTCATCCATCATTCAGAATTCCATCAAGTATATGGTAGGATTAGATAAGAATTCGATTTGTTATGCTAGGTTAGATTAGTTTCTATACTTATCCCTTCTTGGTTCTTTAGGCTCTAAGTTATGTATTCCTATTTATACTGGCCTCTGAGACTCAATACAATCATCCATCATTCAGAATTCCATCCTTCTCTCATCCTCTCACATAGTATAGAGCCAAACTACGATCTAGTTCCGCTGCCCACCCTCCCAACACTAATGCTTCTCCATCACGCGCTCATGGGGAGGTCCATCTCCATGGTCCCCGTTGGGGCCAGTGCCACCGTTTAGAGGATCTGATCGCCACCATCATCGTGGTCATGTAGCAGATCGGGTCATCGGTGGTCGTGCTATCTGCCCCATTCCAAAGGCATCGTTGAGCATCGTTGTTGCTACTTCTTCCGAATCTTTGTGCACATTTGCGCCATTGTGGTGACCGCTGCTCTAGGCCGCGTCCCGCCCTAGAGTCACAATGGTGGCGGTTAGATCAGGTCGTGGTCCTCATGTCGGGATCGGATCCGAAGGTGACCTCCACTGCTGCTGATTTATTTTTTATTTCTTGGATTTTTACTCGATCACTGATCGATGTTGCGTCACCCACCACCTGTTGACTATATACGTCTCTACATCAACAACATCACCGGCCACTCCTCCTCGATGTCTATATAGCCTATCCTGATGTGCGGTGCATGTAGAGGCCCCTTCCACGATGCCATCCGGCAACCTCACCGTGAGATTTTTTTGGTTCTTGCCCCTTAATACGAGAGACTTTCGGGTCTTGCCCCTCATTCCGAGTGACTTTTTTTTAGAATCTCATTCCGAGTGACTTATTTACATCCCCTAAATATGTTTTTAGCTTCATATTGTACCCTATCTGAAATTTAACCATATTTTCCCTGATTTTCAATATTTTCTTTAATTTGAAGTGGCACTTCTACCCCAGCCACACACATCAGAGATTGGAATCAATGAAACGTTCAGAACTTCATTTTCCTGACCACCCCCATCGCGTCACCTAGGGTTGGCCGGGAGGGCGGCGGATCCTACCACCGGCGCTCGAGATTGGCCGCCCCTGCCCAGATCAGAGCGCGCACAGGACAGGCGTTGGGTGTGGGAGCGAGCGGCAGCGAGAGCTGGAGCAGCGGCATGCGGGATAGTCGTCGACTACAGCTGGAGCCGCGGCGGTCATCGAGGCGAGCTGGAGCCGCAGCGTGCAAGATTACGAGCACGGGGAGGACGCCGGCAGGAGTCATGACGCCCAGCCAGGAGCTGCAGCCCGCGTGGGCGAGGTTGACCAAGAGCTGCGACACATGCATGCGGGGGCTTCATCCAGTAAGGGCTCATCCAGGATGAGTGGCTTTGTCTTTCGTTTCGGATCTGGGTAAGGAACTAGTATGTCACTCCTACGCAATACTTGTTCCGAGAATGAGTGAGGGAAAATACGAGCAAGGAAGAAAGCAAATTAATTTTCATTTTCTTTATTCGAATCAATAGGATCGATCCTAATGTCACAATTATAGTGTGCGTTCAGTTTGCTCAACTCGTGGCTAAGTTTGATGATGGAAGTTGTGTTCACGTGCCATGCAAATATGATGAATGGGTTGTTGATTATCAGCAATGCATACTAAGGAGTTTGCAGAATGATTTTGCTGCTAGGGTGAAGTAGGGTAGCAATCAGGAGACTGAGGTGTCAGGATTTGACAAGTTAACTGGTCAGGAAATTAGATTGCATGATGATTCTGTATTACATGTGTTTGCTGCAAGTTGTGCAGATAGGAGATTGTTTTTTGTTTTTTGATGTGGTAGATAAAT
The DNA here is from genome assembly GCA_001602275.1 of Zoysia japonica. NCBI lineage: Eukaryota > Viridiplantae > Streptophyta > Magnoliopsida > Poales > Poaceae > Zoysia > Zoysia japonica. Next base: position 190,259 of record BCLF01000159.1, on the reverse strand, counting down.
CTGATCAGGTACTGGTTAGTAATTAGGTATAACAAATGGAAACAAGATAGCGGATAGTAATTGTGGTGTTGAAAGTGCAACATATGCTGATTCTTCTATGGTTAATCTACCGGTTGTTGATTGGAATACTCTTGAGGTTTTTGCAATTGAAGAAGATCAGATTGGTTCTGTAGTACATGTGGTAGGGGAAGAAATGTTGTATGCACACACTGGACTTAGAGCTGAGGATGAGAGAGCAGAAAAAGAGAGGTTTGCAGCTGAAGATATAGATGAAGGTCCAGATACAGATGAAGATGCAGCCTTACATACTCATAATTTCATAAATGTGGATGTTGAAGGTGCAGCCATACCTGTTAATGATACAATTCCAGGTGAAGAGGTGGACCCTCCAATGGTTGTTGGCAGCACATATGCGAGTATGAATGAGTTTAGGTCAGCAGTGAGACAACATGCTATTAAGGGGCGGTTTCAGTTGGGGACTCCAAAATCCGATACAGATAGGTTTAGAGGTTATTGCACAGCTGAGTGCTGCCCACGGGCTATTGTGGTAAGGTTAATGCATGATGAAAAGTCTGTCAGGGTACTAATTTTTTAACTTTGCATAGTTTATGAAGTTTTCAACGTCATGTTACTAACAAAAGTTTTATGTGATGCAGCTTACTATGAACAATTTTGATCACAAGTATGCTTCTACTGGTAGAGTGAAGACTAGAATGACAACATACCATTGGATAGCAGAGAAGGCAATCCCCTTCTTGAAGAAAGACCCAAATATGGGTGCAAAGAAGCTACAAGAGGAGCTACAAGATAAATATAATGTGAACTAGGATATTCAACAGTGTGGGCTGGTAGGCAGAAGGCAGTAGAAAATTTATTTGGATCATGGAAAGAAAGTTTTGCGGCCTTTTACGGGTTCAAGGCAGAGGTTGAGAACAAAATGCCTAGAAGTGTTATTGAGATTGATGTACAAGTGAAAGAAGAAGTATATTTTCACAGATTCTTTTGTTGCTTCAGACCTAGTATTGATGGTTTTCTTAATGGTTGTCGACCATATTTGAGTGTAGACTCCACAACCCTCAATGGAAGATCGAATGGGCACTTAGCTTCAGCCACAGGTATAGATGGTGAGAGGCTTGAAGGTATAATGCTTCCTGCTGTAGTGCAACACCTCAATGTGATGAGTAGGTGCCTAGGACATTTGAAAGTCACAAAAGGAAAAAGAGAGACAACCTATGTGACTGAGATAACTGCTGACCATGAGATACTCAAGCATGTTCTACAGATTGGAGATCATAGGTGCCCATGTGGAGAGTGGCAAGTTTTTGGAAAATCATGCGACATGCATTGGCACTGATAATAAGTACTAGAAACCCAAAAATGGCTGGCTATTTGCATCCATACTATTCAGTTTCTCATTTTAGGCTAGCATATGCTGGTGTTATTCAACCATTAACAGATAAATCCCAATGGCAAAAAGTCAACCTGGGCTTCAAGTTGCTGCCTCCTTTGATTAAAAGATCGGTAGGGAGACAATGGAAAAATAGGATAAAAGGATGTTTGGAGAAAGGCGAAAGCTCTAGAAAAGACGTCAAAGGTAAATGGCAGTTTTATGCAAGAGGTGTGGAGAGAGAGGCCATAGATAGACATCATCAAAGTGACGCTATAAAGGTACAAAGAAAAGGTAAAACTACATCATAAACTAAATTTTAAATTCTTGGTATAACAATTTTGTTTATTTGTCATGTATAGAAAAAGTTGTGCTAAACAAGGAGGACCACTAGGATCAGGACAAGGAGAAGCTAGTAGCAATAGCACACCAAAGAGGCAAAGAATTGTAATAAATGAGCTAAACAATAATATTCCAGGACCTATGACAAGGAGGTTAGAAAAATCTTAGCTTTACTGTTTTTTATTCTCTGGTCCATTTTTTAGTTCACTTAACATGATCTATATTTTATTTACTTGTTCTGTTGTTCAAGTCAACTTGCATTAGCTATTCATAATGGTCATAATACAGGTGAGCTGAACAATACTAGTCCAGGACCTGTGGCAAGGAGGTTTGAAAAATCTTAGATTTGCTGCTTATTTTTTCTCCGGTCCAATTTTTGCTTCAGTTAACATGGTCTCTATTTCGTCTACTTGTTCAAGTCAACTTGCACCGGCAATTCATGATGGTCATAATACTAGTGAGCAAAACCTTACTAGTCCAGGACTTGTGACTAGAAGGTTAGAAAAATCCTAAATTTTTTGTTTTTTTTATTGCCCGGTCCATTTTTTAGTTCAATTATCATGATCTGCATTTCATCTACTTGTTCAAGGATGGTTACACCTCCAGGAGCACCAAAATCTCCCTCTAAACCGGCTGCCAGGGAGATGACTCCTAGAAGATGGAAGAAGTGAATGTTACAATGTGGAGTAGTTCTTTTGTTATTTCTTGAATTCATGTCTCTAAATGCTATATAATTTTAAATGGATATGTTTTGGAACTCTTTTTTATATTTGTGTGGATTTGAAAGATGCTATGCAGACTTGCAGACTTATTTGTATTTTTTTGCCAGTTAAATGTTATTTTGGTGTCTTATATGTGTATATTCTCATCCGTTGAATGTCATTCTGTTGAGCTTGTTTAAAAATATTCGAACATTCAAAATTTGGGTTTATACTGTCAAAATTTTATGGATTAATTTGACACATGCCATTACAATTTTGTAAAATTTGAAATATGTCATTTGGGCCCATGTGTCATGTGTGCTAGATTGAAGATGAGCGTCACTTACGATTAAAGAGTAGAGTTTTTTATTTTTACACTATTGAAGAGGAGAGTCTCTTATGTCAACAGACTATCTTAAGGGTAGTTTGGTTAGCTCATGTGGTAACAATTGAGAAAATGTAAAAGAAACATAAAAAAAGATACAATATAAAGCTAAAACGTATTTAAAAGCTATAAATAAAGATTTTTCGAATTGAGAGACGACCGAAAGGCTCCTGTATTAAAAGACCAGAACCGAAAAATCTCCTCCAGCATATGATCACATCGGTCATCGGTCATCCCCAATTTCTTCCGTCGCTTCACACCTCCATAATCAGTCTGATTAGCTGGTCAGTGATGCGACGTGACGCGTGCGCCATGTGGACGGTTGACTTGAGAGCACGTGTACTGCCGTCAACTACGATGGCCACATCTCCGTTGCCCTCTTGCGATGTCGTTGCATCTTCGTTGAAGGCATGGTCTTCGTCAAGCCATTTTTCCCTGACCTGAGGGACTCCCAAGAGTCCCAACTTGAGGCCGCCGACCTCGAGCACCGCTGTTGCTCTTCTTCAGACTACCTACGCGCCATCCTCAGCTACCGCACTAGAAGAGAAATACCATTTTTGCAACATATAATTTGCAACGGTTGAAGAATGTATTGGAAACTAATCCACACCCCACCTCTCCATAAAGCCAAGGACCCGTGTATATCAAACTCCCTGCCTTCTACCCACTGCAAGAAAAATCGACGCTCCGCGGCCCAAGTTCCTCCGCGGTGATTGATAGGGTTTTGTCCTGGTACGCCTTCGGTTCCATCTTCACTGGCGGCGGCGTCCTGCCTCATCATCAAGCATCCCATCGAGTACATCAACTGACTCCCCGGATGCCGGATGTACTTTCATAGAGTTCGAGGCCCCTGGTCAGTCTCCTTCACAATTGGTGGTGGTCAGTATGGGGAAGAAGCCCAGCAGATCTGAAGGAGATTACCAGCCTCATACGTTCTGCAGGTTCCTCGTCCAGGGCCATTTTTCTTGTGGTATGCCGCATCCCCACCCTCATTACAATCAACTTTTTACTCTCATTTTTTTTGCGAGATTCTTTGGGGCTTTTGTAGCTAGGACATGTGAGACCATATTTTGGTGATGGATTAATTGGATCCACTCACGAGCATAGTTTAATTTTGGATTTCACAAGTTCCCCATTTCTTAGTGTTCTT
>BCLF01000159.1:153947-169280 GCA_001602275.1 Zoysia japonica | reverse complement strand
GACGGCGGGGCGGCGAGGGGCCTCTGGGGACGACGACCGCGGCACGGCGCGGGAGCCTCCGCGACGACGACGGTGCGGCGCGGAGGCCTCCGAGGTAGGGTTTAATATTTCGTTTAAACCGTTAAAACAGGTCGGGACTGGTTTAACGAAAACCGCGAAAACAGAAAAAATCGGTCAAAACCCGCTCTAAATCGAAAATTCAAAATTTTAACGGTTTGCTACAGTAAACTGGTCGGTTTCGGTAAGCCGAGCGGTTTCACCAGTAAGCCGGCCGAGTAAACCGGTCGGTTTCGGTAAGCTGAGCGGTTTCACTAGTAAACCGGCCGGTTTTACTGGTTTGCTACAGTACCAGATTTTAAAATTTGAAACACATCGGTTTTACCGGTAAGCCGACCGGTTTTACCGGTTTATCGATCGGTTTTATTGGTTTTCGGTATTCTAAATTTATTCAATTTTTCAATTTTTTTTAAATTAAAAACCAAAACCGGTTCGGACCGGTTTCACCGAAAATCGCGAAAACTGGCCGGCTTTGAGTGGTTTTGTAAACCCTTCTCCGAGGACGACAACGACGACGCGGCGCGGGAGCCTCCGGGGACGACGACGACCGCGCAGCGTGGGAGCCTCCGGGGACGACGACGACTACGACGGTGCGGCCGTGGAGGGGAGGACTCCAACTGGCTGCTCGACATGGATGTTATTTTTTTATTTCGTAAAATGGTTAGTCCACACGGTGGAGATACCCTCGGCCTGTATTAAAAAATTCTAATGCAGTCGGATTTCATCTTAAATAAATACGCGATTTTTTTAAGTTATAAAATATCAGTGAAATCAAATTTCTCGTGTATAAATAGGTTTTGGTCCAACTAATAAAACAGTTTTTTTAAGTAGTGACAGTTTGCTGAGTCATTTACTTGCCATCTCCATCATGCCTCTACTCCGACACTAGCATCAACGGTGGCACTGGCCAGGGCCAATACATGCAGCGCAGGGCCCTGTTTGGTATCATAGTTTTTCAATAAATCATAGTTTTAGAAACCAATGCTAAAAAAACTATGTTTAAAAAAAATTAAGTCAAGAGTGAAGTTTTCAAAACCACAAAATAGCCTTCTCTCAGTCTCTGAGACTCAATACAATCATCCATCATTCAGAATTCCATCTTCTCTCATCTTCTCACATAGTATAGAGCTAAACTACGATCTAGTTCCGCTGCCCACCCTCTCAACACTAATGCTTCCCCATCACGCGCTCATGGGGAGGTCCATCTCCATGGTCCCCGTTGGGGCCAGTGCCACCGTTTAGAGGATCTGATCGCCACCATCATCGTGGTCATATAGCAGATTGGGTCATCGGTGGTCGTGCTATCTGCCCCATTTCAAAGGCATCGTTGAGCATCGTTGTTGCTACTTCTTCTGAATCTTTGTGCACATTCGCGCCGTCGTGGTGACCGCTGCTCTAGGCCGCGTCCTGCCCTTGAGCCACCATGGTGGCGGCTAGATCAGGTCGTGCTCCTCATGTCGGGATAGGATCCGAAGGTGACCTCCACTGCTGCTGATTTATTTTTTATTTCTTGGATTTTTACTCGATCACTGATCGATGTTGCGTCACCCACCACCTATTGACTCTATACGTCTCTACGTCAACAACATCACCGGCCACTCCTCCTCGATGTCTATATAGCCTGTCTTGATGTGCGGTGCATGTAGAGGCCCCTTCCGCGATGCCATCCGGCAACTCCACCGTGAGATTTTTCAGTCCTTGCCCCTCATTTCGAGTGACTTTTTTTTTAAATCTCATTCCGAGTGACTTATTTACATCCCCTAAATATGTTTTTAGCTTCATATTGTACCCTATCTGAAATTTAACCATATTTTCACTGATTTTCAATATTTTCTTTAATTTGAAGTGGCACTTCTACCCCAGCCACACATATCAGAGATTGGAATCACTGAAACGTTCAGAACTTGATTTTCCTGACCACCCCCATCGCGTCACCTAGGGTTGGCCGGGAGGGCGGCGGATCCTACCACCGGCGCTCGAGATCGGCCGCCCCTGCCCAGATCAGAGCGCGCACGGGACAGGCATGGGAGCGAGCTGCGGCTGTTGGGTGTGGGAGCGAGCGGCAGCGAGAGCTGGAGCAGCGGCGTGCGGGGTAGTCGTCGACGACATCTGGAGCAGCGGTGTGCAGGGCGGTCATCAAGGCGAGCTGGAGCCGCGGCGGTCATCGAGGCGAGCTGGAGCCGCAGCGTGCAAGATTACGAGCATGGGGAGGACGCGGACAGGAGTCATGACGCCCAGCCAGGAGCTGCAGCGCGCGTGGGCGAGGTTGACCAGGAGCTGCGACGCATGCATGCGGGGGCTTCATCCAGTGCGGGCTCATCCAGGATGAGTGGCTCTGTCTTTCGTTTCGGATCTGGGTAAGGAACTAGTATGTCACTCCTACGCAATACTTGTTCAGAGAATGAGTGAGGGAAAATACGAGCAAGGAAGAAAGCAAATTAATTTTCATTTTCTTTATTCGAATTCGATAGGATCGATCCTAATGTCACAATTATAGTGTGCGTTCAGTTTGCTTAATTCGTGGCTAAGTTTGATGATGGAAGTTGTGTTCACGTGCCATGCAAATATGATGAATGGGTTGTTGATTATCAGCAATGCATACTAAGGAGTTTGCAGAATGATTTTGCTGCTAGGGTGAAGTAGGGTAGCAATCAGGAGACTTGAGGTGTCAGGATTTGACAAGTTAACTGGTCAGAAAATTAGATTGCATGATGATTCTGTATTACATGTGTTTGCTGCAAGTTGTGCGGAAAGGAGATTGTTTTTGGTTTGTTGATGTGGTAGATAAATCTGATCGGGTACTGGTTAGTAATTAGGTATAACAAATAGAAACAAGATAGCGGATAGTAATTGTGGTGTTGAAAGTGCAACATATGCTGATTCTTCTATGGTTAATCTATCGGTTGTTGATTGGAATACTCTTGAGGTTTTTGCAATTGAAGAAGATCATATTGGTTCTGTAGTACATGTGGTAGGGGAAGAAATGTTGTATGCACACATTGGACTTAGAGCTGAGGATGAGAGAGCAGAAAAAGAGAGGTTTGCAGCTGAAGATATAGATGAAGGTCCAGATACAGATGAAGATGCAGCCTTACATACTCATAATTTCATAAATGTGGATGTCGAAGGTGCAGCCATACCTGTTAATGATACAATTCCAGGTGAAGGGGAGGACCCTCCAATGGTTGTTGGCAGCACATATGCGAGTATGAATGAGTTCAGGTCAGCAGTGGGACAACATGCTATTAAGGGGCAGTTTGAGTTGGGGACTCCAAAATCAGATACAGATAGGTATAGGGGTTATTGCACAGCTGAGTGCTGCCTATGGGCTATTGTGGCAAGGTTAATACATGATGAAAAGTCTGTCAGGGTACTAATTTTTTAACTTTGCATAGCTTATGAAGTTTTCAACGTTATGTTACTAACAAAAGTTTTATGTGATGCAGATTACTATGAATAATTTTGATCACAAGTATGCTTCTACTGGTAGAGTGAAGACTAGAATGACCACATACCGTTGGATAGCAGAGAAGGCAATCCCCTTCTTGAAGAAAGACCCAAATATGGGTGCAAAGAAGCTACAAGAGGAGCTACAAGATAAATATAATGTGAACTAGGATATTCAACAGTGTGGGCTGGTAGACAGAAGGCAGTAGAAAATTTATTTGGATCATGGAAAGAAAGTTTTGCGGCCTTTTACAGGTTCAAGGCAGAGGTTGAGAACAAAATGCCTAGAAGTGTTATTGAGATTGATGTACAAGTGAAAGAAGAAGGTGTATATTTTCACAGATTCTTTTGTTGCTTCAGACCTAGTATTGATGGCTTTCTTAATGGTTGTCGACCATATTTGAGTGTAGAGTCCACAACCCTCAATGGAAGATCGAATGGGCACTTAGCTTCAGCCACAGGTATAGACGGTGAGAGTCTTGAAGGTGTAATGCTTCCTGCTGTAGTGCAACAGCTCAATGTGATGAGTAGGTGCCTAGGACATTTGAAAGTCACGAAAGGAAAAAGAGAGACAACCCATGTGACTGAGATAACTGCTGACCATGAGATACTCAAGCATGTTCTACATATTGGAGATCATAGGTGCTCATGTGGAGAGTGACAAGTTTTTGGAAAATCATGCGACATGCATTGGCACTGATAATAAGTACTAGAAACCCAAAAATGGCTGGCTATTTGCATCCATACTATTCAGTTTCTCATTTTAGGCTAGCATATGCTGGTGTTATTCAACCATTAACAGATAAATCCCAATGGCCAAAAGTCAACCTGGGCTTCAAGTTGCTGCTTCCTTTGATTAAAAGATCGGTAGGGAGACAATGGAAAATTAGGATAAAAGGATGTTTGGAGAAAGGTGAAAACTCTAGAAAAGATGTCAAAGGTAAATGGCAGTTTTATGCAAGAGGTGTGGAGAGAGAGGCCATAGATAGACATCATCAAAGTGACGCTATAATGGTACAAAGAAAAGGTAAAACTACATCATAAACTAAATTTTCAATTCTTGGTATAACAATTTTGTTTATTTGTCATGTATAGAAAAAGTCGTGCTAAACAAGGAAGACCACTAGGATCAGGACAGGGAGAAGCTAGTAGCAATAGCACACCAAAGAGGCAAAGAATTGTAATAAATGAGCTAAACAATAATATTCCAGGACCTATGACAAGGAGGTTAGAAAAATCTTAGCTTTACTGGTTTTTTATTCTCTGGTCCATTTTTTAGTTCAATTAACATGATATATATTTTATTTACTTGTTCTGTTGTTCAAGTCAACTTGCATTGGCTATTCATAATGGTCATAATACAGGTGAGCTGAACAATACTAGTCCAGGACCTGTGACAAGGAGGTATGAAAAATCTTAGATTTCCTGCTTAGTTTTTCTCCAGTCCAATTTTTGCTTCAGTTAACATGGTCTCTATTTTATCTACTTGTTCAAGTCAACTTGCACCGGCAATTCATGATGGTCATAATACAAGTGAGCAGAACCTTACTAGTCCAGGACCTGTGACCAGAAGGTTAGAAAAATCCTACTTTTTTTTTTATTGCCCGGTCCATTTTTTAGTTCAATTATCATGATCTGCATTTCATCTACTTGTTCAAGGATGAGTACACCTCCAGGAGAGCCAAAATCTCCCTCTAAACCAGCTGCCAGGAAGATGACTCCTAGAAGATGCAAGAAGTGAATGTTACAATCTGGAGTAGTTCTTTTGTTATTTCTTGAATTCATGTCTCTAGATGCTATATAATTTTAAACGGATATGTTTTGGAACTCCTTTTTATATTTGTGTGAATTTGAAAGATGCTATGCAGACTTGCAGACTTATTTGTATTTTTTTGCCAGTTAAATGTTATTTTGGTGTCTTATGTGAAATATGTGTATATTCTCATCCGTTGAATGTCATTCTGTTGAGCTTGTTCAAAAATACTCGAACATTCAAAATCAGGGTTTATACTGTCAAAATTTTATGGATTAATTTGGCACATGCCATTACAATTTTGTAAAGTTTGAAATATGCCATTCGGGCCCATGCGTCATATGTGCTAGATTGAAGAGGAGCGTCTCTTATGTTTACCCGATTAAAGAGTAGAGTTTTTTATTTTTACACGATTAAAGAGGAGAGTTATGTGAACAGACTATCTTAAAGGTAGTTTGGTCAGCTCATGTGGTAACAATTGAGAAAATGTAAAAGAAACATAAAAAGGGTACAATATGAAGCTAAAACGTATTTAAAAGCTATAAATAGAGGTCTTTCGAATTGAAAGACAAAGATCGAAAGGCTCCTGTATTAAGGGACAAGAACCAAAAAATCTCCTCCAGCATATGATCAACACATTGGTCATCGGTCATCCCCAATTTCTTCCGTCGCTTCACACCTGCATAATCGGTCTGATTAGCTGCTCAGTGATGCGACGTGACATGTGCGCCATGTGGATGGTTGACTTGAGAGCACGTGTACTGCCATCAACTACGATAGCCACATTTCCGTTGCCCTATTGCGATGTCGTTGCATCTTTGTTGCAGGGATGGTCTTCGTCAAGCCGTTTTTCCCTAACCTGAGGGACTCCCCGAGTCCCAACTTGAGGCCGCCGACCTCGAGCACCGCTGTTGCTCTTCTTTAGACTACCTACGCGCCATCCTCAGCTACCGCACTACAAGAGAAATACCATTTTTGCAACATATAATTTGAAACGGTTGAAGAATGTGTTGGAAACTAATCCACACCCCACCTCTCCATAAGCCAAGGACCCGTGTGTATCTAACTCCCTGCCTTCTACCCACTGCGAGAAAAATCGACGCTCTGCGGCCCAAGTTCCTCCGCGGTGATTGATAGGGTTTTGTCCTGGTACGCCTTCGGTTCCATCTTCACTGGCGGCGGTGTCCTGCCTCATCATCAAGCATCCCATCGAGTACATCAACTGACTCCCCGGATGCCAGATGTACTTTAATAGAGTTCGAGGCCCCTGGTCAGTCTCCTTCACATTTGGTGGTGGTCAGTGTCGGCGTTCTGACCACCGGCACAGTACGAGAAATGATCGAGGGGTGGTGTGTCTTTGTATTCGATGTGGCTTAGTCTACGGAAGACTCAAGAGAATTTTTACCTGGTTCGGACCACCTCGAACGGCGTAATACCCTACGTCCAGAGGGTGGTTTATCTCGATGAGAGAGTACAAGGGGTCGGATTCTCTCTTCGGGAGAGGTTTCGGTGCGTAGATCATGGGTTCTCAATGCACGTGTTCGTGAGGTTGCTTGCGCGTGAACGGATAAGCGCAAGAGCTCTGGGCTTTGGTTTCTGTGTTCGTTGTTCCGTTTTATCACTCCCCGAGCCCCTTTTATATAGGGCGGTCCAGGGTTACAAGATGGTGAGCTCTACGCGATCCTGCTGTCTCGCTGACAGGTGGGTCCTCCACTGTCGTTGACATCATTCGTTATGCCCACGCGCAGGCGTGACCTGTCGTGTTGCACGCAGCGGCAGGCACTGTAGCACCTGTCCGGCATTGTAGTGTCCGTCATAGTGCCACTGGATCTTGTCCGTTGACTCCCGCGGCCCGTCTGGCTCTACGGCTTCAGCTGGAGTGTTGTCGTGGTGAAACATGTCCCGTCTCGTCAGGGCGGTTAGCGGTTGGCCACCGGAGTAAATATGATATAACGCCGTACCTACCCCAGAGATCGGTCCCTGAAGGTCGGCTCTCGAAGGTCGGCGTCACCGTGCGCTTTTACGCGGCTAAAACTTGTATTTCGTAGACCGTCGCCTCGAGGGTCGGACCGCGCGTTCGTGCGCCGTTGTTCGACCTCTAAACTCCTCAGGGTCGGATCGTCTATGCACCCGAGATACATAATCTCGATAGTCAGTACGGGGAGTAGCCCAGCAGATCTGAAGGAGATTACCAGCCTCATACGTTCTGCAGGTTCCTCGTCCAGGGCCATTTTTCTTGTGGTCTGCCGCATCCCCACCCTCATTACAATCAACTCTTTACTCTCATTTTTTTGCGAGATTCTTTGGGGCTTTTGTAGCTAGGACATGTGAGACCATATTTTGGTGATGGATTAATTGGATCCACTCACGAGCATAGTTTAATTTTGGATTTCACAAGTTCCCCATTTCTTAGTGTTCTTACGAAAATCATGAAATTGATGCTAAAATCTCAATCAATTTAGGGGCTTTTGGTTGGAATGGATCACCCATGACGTGATGAGTCTGTGCCTAAAATTTCTTGATTTCTAATGCTCTATTGATTGGGTCCTGATGTTTTGATTTCTCAGCCGTGAACCCATACATTTGCGAGGTCTGCAGAGGAGCGCTCTCGACCCGTTCTGATTCTGCTCCCTCAGATGCAAGGTTGGTTGTCCTCCTTGATTCTTTCCACGTTCAATTCCTCTAGATTTCACACCCCTGTTGGTGCTCTATTCTGTTCATAGCGAAAAGGAGGGCCTCTGCAAAAAACAGCTAATGAAGCTGAGGGGTCTTCCTTGGCCAGCAGATCTAGGATTTCAGTCTTTCTTATCTACCAACAGATTTAACAAATTTGGGTGGTAGGATTCTATGTTTGGGCATCGTGCTATGCTATGCCTTGTATTTTCATTGGTAACTGTAATTTTGCTACATTAGACGCATTGGATCATTAGGTTCAGTAGTCTTATATGGGAAGCACAAATATATTTTGGAGGTAGAACAACATGTTTATGCTTTCACAAACCTGTTGTTTTTCTTGAGATGTCCTAACTTTTCATCCTTTTATGTACACTGGCAACCCTTTCCTCCCTTCAGACTAGGATTTCATGGTTGACTTGGATCAGATGACATTGGTAATCTCGACTGCCACTTTCATTTGTTTTTAGAAGTAATTTAAATTTTTAATTTTTTGGCCATTAGTCATTACTATTGAACTATGATGTGGAGGTATGTTTTGCATAAATTATTATTTTAGGGGTTCATGGAATCAGATACCCAATATGTTTCTTCTCTATTGCTTATCGACATTCCAGATTACATTATTTTCATTCCTAGACACTTAGAGCATCTGAATATCAACTAACTTTATAGTTTGGGCATGATTCAGATTTGATTATAATGGAGAGTATTATGCTTGAGGAGTGATGTAATCAAATGCCTATACTCACAAGAATGATCTGTGTTTTCATGCAGTGTGGCTAATCAAATATTTGAAGAACTGTAAATCCGAGAACAATTAAATATCGATTGCCGCTCTTATTCAGCTGTTGAAGAATGCAAGTGTTTTGAAGAATACAAAGTCGGTACACTCCAAATAAGTTTTAGGCTTCTGTTAGTCCAGTTGGAGAATGATCAATGTAGACTTAATGCATTCAGATATAAAAGTTATCATATGACAGATACATATTATCTTTTCTGTACGATAATATTAGCACCATGTCAGCCAGTCTTTGTAATTGAAATTCTATTTATAATAAAATTATATTCTTAAGATTTGTGCCTCTTGGACTTGTGTTTAATTGATAATTGTTGTTATAATATATTTATTTTGAGTGGTCTATAATAAAGAATTTAAAATTTTGGTGGAATATTAATACTAAAATTATAGGATTGGTCATTGACAGTACCAACGCATATAAATGTTGGTGTAGCTTCAATATATGTGTTGCAAATTAGCAACGTTTATTTATACATGTTACCAATGATTTAATATGTGTTGCAAAAAACCCTTGCAACGCCACCAGTTGCAACGCTTATCCAATGCGTTGGTATAGTCGCTTGTGATGTGTATGTGGTTTTGATCTTCTGTTAAATCGTGATAACTCTCGATTTGATGGAGATGCGAAACACATTTGATCTGGTCTCAAATTAACACGATTCGAACCCCATAATCGTAGCACCACTTCTTCTCTAGTTATCAATCGTGCGCACACGATGGACCTCGTTAACAAGGTACTCAACCTACGAATGAAAGAACACAAGCAAGAACAAAAAAGAACGCAACTCAATTGCAAAATTTGAATTAAATTTCGAAGTTGGAAAATCAACAAACCGTCAAATGATGAAACAGTTTCATAACAGAGAAAAACTAATCAAAACCTATCTCTAATGATGGCGTCTACTATTTATATAGAGTTTATGATGACCTTAGAGGCAAACCCTAATACTAATGCGCCTAGAAAAGATACACGACCTAAAGGTCAAATGATAGTGTCACAGCACCTGAGGCAGTTTCTGGACGTCATCTTGTTTTGACAATATCCGTTGATTCCGATTAAAATTGGAGATGAGATCGATGCCGTTGAAAAGGTTATCTTGTTAGCGTTCCAACCATATCTAGAATGTCTAAAACGGAGCTCGTATGAGACCGAGGCATCTGTTTTAGTGCAGGCTGCTTTTAGAGTTTGAGTCAGGCTCAAACCCGAGTTATTTGGATCTCCTTCGGTGTCGAACGTATGGTTCTGATCTTAAGCATCTCTAAGTTCTTCTTCATGCTTTTCTTGACTCTCTCCGATGTTTATAATCATGATAAAGTTATTAGGTAGCAATCTATTTCTCAAAGGAAGGAAGACATGTGTTTAGGAACGAGCTCACCTCTAATCTCAACTGTCGTGCGTGAGTTTTATCAATACTAATTTGAGGACTCTTATGTGTATCTAAAGGAGTGATGTACTCGTCATCCTCTCTATCTTGTTTTGGAGTCGTCTTTGACTCAAGTTCATTATCAAGACCTCAACTCCACCATACCCTACAACCTGCATAAAAAGTTAGAGGCCATAAGAGTATTTGAATGCAATCACTTGGTGGCTCAAAGATCCTTGTAATCTCATCCTTCTCTTCTAAATGGAAAACCGTCCTCGGCTTGCTCCCTTGGGTATCATGATGCTGCTACAAATGATTAGTAACAGAAGCGCATAAATAGCTAGAAAGATCATGACATATAAACATGTCATTTTTGCATACTAAAGCATCACATTGAGTATTTTTATCATAAAAATTAGCAAGATCATTTTTATGGAAAGCCATAAAGTGTGTTGTCTTAGAAAAATAAAATAAACATGACATAGCATAATATTTTGTATTTTCATCTAGTTTGTTATTTATTTTCACCATGCAAGAGGATTTTAAATTTGAGCAAATATAAATGCTATGCACCATAAACACACCTCTATGATCAGAGTTGCCTGTAACATAAAAATGGGTTATAGTTAACAAAGGCAATTCAGGTTTAGAAAATATCATCCTCTCTACTGTAGCAAAGTCATTAAAAAAATCATATTTAATATAACCTACAGTGTTTGGAGAAGATAGCAATTTCAGCTCATCATTTTCACATGTGATGGTGTGAAATGTTTAATTTCAGCACTAGAAATGGATAAAAATTAGGAGTATCGTATTCATTTACTTCTTGTTGCATCGAAAGAATAGAAATATCAACACACAACCTTTCTTTATTACAAGAACTAGTAGGCAAATCAAACATTAATAAAGGTGATACTAGCGGTTGCTTTACAAAAGTAGAATAGACAAAAAATTTCAGCACAATAAAAATATTGTCACCTTTTATAGATCGATGTTCAATAAGTTTCTTCTCATTTTCAGTAATATTTTTTGGCGTGTTATCATCAGTCTCATTTTGGGCTATGCATAAAACATTGTGTATTTCTTCTTTCTCTACGTATGTATCACTTTCATCTTCTTGTTTGATCTCAATTTCCTGCAAAATGTTAGATGCAGTAGGAGGTATAGTAGAAAGCTCCTCCTCCAAAGAGTTTTCATCATAACTAGATATAGATTTCAAAGATGTGTCAACAAAAAATTCTCATTAAAATTTTAGCATCACTCTATGTCCGAGGATATTTTTTTGTTATAATTTAATGTTGACACAAAGTTAAAGCATGATCTACTAATACACGACCAACATTCAAAAGCTTTCTCCTTTCACTCATACGGCAAGTTGAGTGGTGAAAATTTCGCAAAAGAAAACATCTTAACGAGCTCTTGTAAGATTCTTACCAAAGCAAAGCAAAGGATGGTGCAACCAGTGGCAGAAGAAACTAAGGAGTCATAATTTCACAATTGCAGGGTCAAATACATTGCTGATCCGAGGTGGATATGTAAAGTTTAAAGACCTGAAATAATGATTAGTGGAACACAATTCTATAACAGATAGTAATATTGAATAAGTGTTCTAAGTATTATGTTCTAAGTTGCTGGCCCAATCTTACAAAAAATCTAGATGTTACAAGAATATGAATGAAAATATCAAAGAGCAGCAGCAACATAAATGATAAGGCTCCAGAAATCAGCAAAACTTAATTTTTGGCTTCTAGATCTTCAAAATTTTTTTAATTTTTTTCTGATATTTTTCTCTGATCCAAAAGCACAAAGGATGGTACACAACCAAATTTCAGATCAATATGATGAAAGATGTGGCCTGGAGAAAATCTTGAATTTCTGTTAAATCTATGCTGAAATTTCGAAGCGCGAAAACAGAAACTTATGTTCTGAATTTGTTGAATCTAGGATCGTCACAAGATGCGAAATTTTCTGCAGATATCCAAAATGTATTTATATGTCTAATTTAGAGTCCAGAAACAAAAGTTATGACCATTTTAATGATGGATCTCTGAATCAGATTTTTTTTGAAAGGCTGAAAATAGATTCGAATTTCAAATTGGATGCGAATTTTATAGACGATTTTTTGGATGATTGAGCAGCGGATAAATATGGAGATGTGAATCTAAAAAAGGTGGAGCTGGTTGTGATCGAAATATGAGGGGGTGGGTGGGATAAAATTTCAATGCAAAGGAAACAATTAACATATGTGACACGATAATATATCTGAATACGATGTGGATGAACGATGAAAGAAAATACCTGGATACAAAAAGATCACGAAATCCAGCAACCAAAACACAAACTAAGGACACAAACTCAACACTACGGACTCTGATATAAAATTATGCAATGGCTAAACACGGCTTTAACATGGAAACACCTAACGATCTACTAATTTTTTTTTGTGTTGCGGCCTTTCTGTGGACGATAGAATGAATGCAATATAAACAAGGATAAATATAAACCTGACGGTGTACCTGAAGCTCTGATTACCACTTGATGTGTACGTGGTTCCTATTTTCCGTCAGGTCGTGATAACTCTCGATTTGGTGAAAATGCGACACACATTCGATCCAGCCTCAAATCAACACGATTCGAACCCCGTAATCGCAGCACCACTTTTCCTCTGGTTATCTAGTTATCAACCGTGCGCACATGATTATCCTTGCCAAGAAGGCTAATACTAGCCTGCGAAAGCAAGAACAAGAAAGAACGCAACTCAATTGTGAAATCTGAATTAAATCTCGAAGTTAGAAAACAAACAAACCGTCGAATAAAGAAAATGTTTCATAACAGAGAAAACTAATCAAAACCTATCTCTAATCATGACGGCTACTGTTTATATAGAGTTTAGAATGACCTTAGGGGCAAACTCTAATACTAATGGGCCTAGAAAAAATACACGGCCCAAAGAAGCTCGTATGAGACTAGTGCTGTTGGAGATGAGGCTGATGCCGTTGGAAAGGTTATCTTGTTTGCTTTCCAACTATATCTAGTATGTCCAAAAAGGAGCTCGTATGAGACTGGGACATCTTTTTTAGTGTAGGCTGCTCCAGGAGTCCAAGTCAGGCTCAAACCTAAGTTGTTTGGATCTCCTCCAGAGTTGAACGTACGGTTCTGATCTTGAGCATCTCCAAGTCCTTCTTTATGCTTTCTTTGACTCTTTTCAATGTTCCTAATCATGATAAAGTCAGGCTCAAATCTTTGACTGTCGTGTGTATCTAAAGTAGTGATGTCCTCGTCAGCTTGCAATATTTATGTTGACTTTTAACAACATATATATGTTGCTAAAGGGGTATTCCTCCTGTAGTGCTGGTTCCAGCACATCTTCATATTTGTCCACCACAACCACATTGCCAGAGTTGTAGTCTCTACATCAACCCTTTTTCGTCTACTCCAGCAATGATGGGCTGCACCGACACTCTCCTCCTCATCGCTCCACGCACCGTGACCACTTTGGAGGTTTTCTGTGCTAATCTCCTTCAACAGTGACGTTGTGTTCGTGATGGTCCCTATCTCTATGTGCCCAGTACACCGCTACGTGCCTTCATTTCCGATACTTCTTTGGGCTTGATAAACCCAAGTCACGCTTTGTCCATGGCGGTTTGACGTTCTCCACTTTGACGTCACCCCTCTCCACGGGCCCCCGATAGACTCATCGTCTTCTTCCAGAATGCATTCTTGTGCACCTTTGGCGCCTCTTTACGCTCGCGGCTTCATGTGAAGTTCCTTGATATTGGCACCTTCAACCTCAGCTTGATCGGCCATGGCTACATCACGCACGGCATCAACAATCATGGCTACACAACTTCATCTTGGTTATCTCGACATCAGCACAGAGGACTATCATCATATTGAGTGCTTTTATCGGTTTTTTCTCCACTCCAAGCGTCCGCGTTGCTTACACTAGGACTGCGGGGATATTAAAATATATGGTAGAATTAGATAAGAATCTAGTTTGTTATGATTGGTTAGATTAATTTCTATATTTATCCTCTTCGGGTTTTTTTTGTTTGAAATCATATACTCTATTTATATAGCCTCCGAAGCTCAATACAATCATCCATCATTCAGAATTCTATCCCTTTCTCATCCTCTCATTGTTATGTTAGTGCTTATTTGATTCTCTCCCAACTTTCTAAGTGTAAGAAAATTATCACAAGAATTAGCATTAAAATTTATGAAAACATTTGCGTGGATAATTAGGAACGACCTTATCTGGTAATTTAGTTGACGATCGAGCTCAAGCCCAGTCACTAGCAGGGGCGGAGCCAGTCAAAATCGCCGCTGGGGTCACTATAGAGTAATTAGTGAGGTCATTATCAAATAAATCATAGATATTAGTGGCTTTTGCTCAGGGTCATCGGGTCCTGTGACCCCGGTCAAACAACGCTAGCTCCGCCACTAATCACTAGTCTACCTTACGTCACTGTCGTAGAAGGAATTTCATCATCACGCAGGCAATAATAGGGGCAGGCGTGATGTTGTGCATCCATTGAACATTTGAACTAGATGAACACAGCCAGCCAAGTAGCTTCCATGGCTACGCAAAACTTATCTTCAAGTAGCAACGCTCACCAACTGCTGGTTCTCATACAAGCAATTGTCCTGTTCCTCTCACTGCTCGCCCCTCGTGCCACACCTCTTTCATTCAGCTACAACGCCCTCGACCTCGATGATTTCCATCCAGAGGCCGACGCAAAGGTCACCGCCGGCAGGATCGAGCTGCTCGGTGACGAGTTTGACGGGCGCGCCCGAGGCCGGGCTTGGCACAAGCAGGCGTTGCAGCTCTGGGACGCTACCACCAGTGAGGCGGCAAGCTTCACCACGAGCTTCAACTTCAGCATCGAGTCGGTGGCGGGGAAGAGCGCGGACGAGACCGGCCACGGCATGACGTTCTTCCTAACGCCGTACATGCCGAACCTGCCGCAGGAATCCTACGACGGCTGCCTCGGCCTCTTCGAAGAGAACCAGGCGCGGAACAACAACATGACCGTCAACGCCTCCAGCGACGCGAGGTTCGTTGCCGTGGAGTTCGACATCCACAAGGATATCTGGGACCCCAGCAGCCACCACATCGGCGTCGACGTGAACAGCATGGACTCGCGCGGGGCCTTCACGATCTTGCCTGACGGCACCCTCGTGAACGCCGGCGTGATGTCGGCAACGGTCATCTACAACAACGGCACAAGGAGCCT
>BCLF01000159.1:131492-153423 GCA_001602275.1 Zoysia japonica | reverse complement strand
AATTTAAAAACGGAGTGAATTTATAATAAACACAACAGAAACAATAATTTTTCATTATTAAGATAATGATGAACAGAAAAACCAATATCCGGTAAAAAATGACAAATTGTTGTTATTTGGCATACATCACAATCACTCTTACTAGGAGCAAGACTTTTAGTGGCAGCTTTGAATTTTTCCTAGGCGTGTCAGTGTTTCGTTTTAATGCCGATGACAACGTTAGTTAGCCAAGTTGATGATTTTGCAAGGTAGAATTTGTTGAAAGATGGTGATGGGACGTTGTAGGTGGGAACTGGGGACATTGGGCAACGGGGTGCAGGGAGAAAGGGAAGTAGCTAGGGGTCGTTACATAAGTACTACAAGGATCTCAACATTTGCGACAGTTCTATTCTTGTCACCAACAGTATTTCTCTTAAGTTGCCGATAGTTTTGATTAGTACAAACTCATATCTTTTCCAACATTTGTAGTAAATTTACCAACGAAGTCATCACCCACAGTTTTAGAAAATTTGTCGGCCATAAAGAAACTATATAAACGAGTTTTTTCATAGTGAAATTATTCTGGAGGATATATTCCAAAACATGTTGGGAAACCTATGAGGGCTTAGGAGTATGCCTAGGCTGAAAAATGGAGGGACTGGCGCCACCAACACCAAGAAACGAGTATTTCTTGACGACCTGACCTTTAAGCTTCATCTTCAGATACCAGATCGTGCTTGGACTATCCTCCGCCGTGCTGTATCTCCATCAAGAATGGGACCAATGCGTCGTCCACGGCGACATCAAGCCGAGCAACATCATGCTTGACGAGTCATTCAACGCCAAGCTCGGCGACTTCGGCCTCGCGCGGCTCATCGACCACGGCATGAGCCTCCAGACGATGACCGCCGTCGCCGGGACGCCAGGCTACCTCGACCCCGAGTGCGTCATCACCGGCAAGGCCTCCGCCGAGTCCGACATGTACAGCTTCGGCGTCGTGCTGCTAGAGATCGCCTGTGGGCGGAGGCCGATGGCGCCGCCCCGCGCCGGCGAGGGGAAGGACGGCCAGGTGTTCCGGCTTATAGAGTGGGCCTGGGACCTGTATGGCCAGGGGGCAGCGCTCGATGCCGCCGACGAGAGACTCGGGGGCGCGTTCGACTCGTGGGAGATGGAGCGGGTGTTGACCGTCGGGCTCTGGTGCGGGCACCCCGACCCCAAGATGCGGCCGGGGATCCAGCAGGCTGCCGAGGCGCTTCGGTCCAGAAAGTTCAGGATGCCCTTGCTGCCGCCGAAGATGCCGGTCGCCATGTACCTGCAGCCGTTCGACTCGTGCACGATGCAGTTCAGCGAAACCACAACATCGGTCAGGTCGTCTGTTACCGTGCCACACACGTCGACGACAAGCCGTGAAACTGCGACGGGATCATCCAACAACTCGCCACTAGACG
Organism: Zoysia japonica; assembly: GCA_001602275.1. NCBI lineage: Eukaryota > Viridiplantae > Streptophyta > Magnoliopsida > Poales > Poaceae > Zoysia > Zoysia japonica. The sequence continues at coordinate 151,996 of BCLF01000159.1, read as the reverse complement.
TCACTGAAAACCTCTCAGGCTCCGTTAACGTTGAAATGCAGGAATTTCATAAGAATTTTTTAAAAATTTCATAAGAATCAGTTTAATTTTAAAGAAAAAAATGCAAGTAAAGAATAATTTCCTTCGTTTCAAACATGGCCTCATTCGGAGTGTAGACTAGCATACTGCGCACAGGGAGTTGGTTGAGGGAAAATATCTGTTTCAAGTTGTATCCAAAAAGACTTATAAATGTATCCCATGCAAATTTTTCACAAGATTCATGCGCCCACTGCATTGATAGTACATTAGTTGCTCTGATAGTTTAACAAAAGAAAACTTTATACATATAGGCAAATTCTATGCTAGATTTAAATGAACGTGAGCCGTTCATTTACACAGATCTTGAGAAATAAATGGTTTTTTTTACCTCCTAAAAGTTAAAAGCATTAAAATAATTAATAGTTATTATAATATTTAAATTAGAAGAGAATCAACAAATTATGAAAAGTTGCATGTGTTGTATATTAGGTAAGTGACTGTTTTGGAAACAAACGTCATCATCGAGAAGAAAATTGCTACATGAAAAAAAATTTTGCCGCAAACATCGCATGGACTATTTCTTTTTTCAAAATTCGACGATTTATATTGACTCTCATATGAAAGAAAGAGAGATGGTCTGTCTTAGCGTAACTCATATACTTAACCTTTTGGAGGAAGCTGGTACAATATAGTCACATCTTGAACATCTAGTAGCCACAGCTTTCACATTGTTTTTTAGATTCGCAATGAACACACTATCGTTCAAACAAAATAATGTATGGGTTGCATATTTAGTGCCTGACGTCCACATTACATATACTGTACACCGCAAATGCACCCTCTTTTTGAGTTTGTCTAGCCTGGCAAATAATTAAGCCCAGCAATGTAGGCAATGAAATGAATGATCAATTTTACTTGTGAAATTTTGCGATGCCATATTTGTTACTCGAACGTCCTTCGGTGCGTGTCGTAGCATCACGCATAAAGATTGTATGGCTAGAATCAAAATTTTCCTCTCTTTATATTCATTGATCAGCATTATTAATTTGAATCTTTCTAATATTCACATACACTATTAAAAAATCATTTATCTCGACACCTTGAGAAAATGCAGGCAGATTTAAAAAAAAAAACTGCTTGTACTAAGTAATAGATGAGTCCAAAAACCAACCGTCTGCAAAAAAAAATATAATACATGCGACTTTCAAAACGCACCGCTTGCAAAAATAGACGACAGACTATAACATCTGTCTGCATTTAATTTTTCTTTGCAAGCGGTGGCTATTGCCAACTGACAGCGTACACCGCGGTGATTCCCTCAATCCGTAGCTGTACCGTCCGATCCGGTTCCGAGAAACACAATGGCCAGCAATCCAAGCCGTCCACGAGAGCCCGCAAATTAAAAACGGAGTAGTGCGTGTGAGTCGATCGAGGCAAAGTGAATGCGACAGAGAGAGCGCTCCGGCAGGCTACTGCGCGCAGCCGGGCACGGGCTTCGAGACGGTGGTGCAAATCCAGTCGGGAGCATTCGCTGTCGCAAATCCGGTCGGCAGCTGCGGGCCTTTGCGCGCCGACGACCGAGCGCACCAAGCGGCCAAGCGCCGGCGGTTGAGTGCCCGAGTGTGTGATGCCGTACGTTCCTCTCTGTCTCTCTCTCTGCAGGGTGCCCGGGGTGGCGTCCGATGCGGCGGCGGGGCGGAGCCCAGGTCTGCGTGGCGACCGAGGCAGCTTCCGGTGCGACAGGGAGGCGGCGGCTTGGAGCCCAGATCTGCGCAGGGGGCCCGGGGCGGCGTTCGACGCGGTGGCGGGGCGGAGCCTAGGTCTGCGCGGCGACTGGGGCAGCGTCCGGTCTCTCTCTCTCAGCTCCTCTCGAATCTATCTCTTTCGAGTCCTCTCTCTAGTCTCTCTCTCTATCTCTCATGCAGATCTCGCTGTGGGCAACTCGACGCGTAGCGCGGGGCAGCGGCGGCGGCAACTCGACGCGGCGCGGCGCGGGGGACTCAGGGGACGACGACGGCGCGGCGCGGGAGCCTCCGGGGACGACGACGTGGCGCGGCGCGGGGGCCTCCGTGGACGACGACGGTGCGGCCGTGGAGGGGACGACTCCAACTGGCTGCTCAACGTGCCTCCGCCGGCCGTGGAGGGGTTCCTTAAGCTCTCTCACTCTGCAGGTGCTAGACGAGGCCATGGATGTTTTTTTTAATTTCGTAAAATGGTTAGTCCACACGGTGGACATACCCTCCGCCTGAATTTTCTAATGCGGCGGATCTCATTTCTGGTCTAGATAAATACACGATTTTTATAGAATATAAAATATAAATTGCCAGCGAAATGAAATTTCGCCTGTATAAATAGGTTTTGATCTACCTAATAAAACGGTTTTTTATAGTGACAGTTTTCTGAGCCATTTACTTGTCATCTCCATCATGCCTCTACTCCGACACTAGCATCAACGGTGGCAACAGCCAGGGCCAATACATGCAGCGGATGGCCCTGGGTATCATAGTTTTTCAATACTAAAGTATATCATAGTTTTAAAAACTAATGTTAAAAAATACTATGTTTAGAAAAAAATTAAGTCAAGAGTGAGTTTTCAAAACCACAAAATAGCTGTACTTTTTATCAATACCATATTTTTAAAACTACAAAATTTTAACATTGAAACACCTATTTATTTTCTAATACCAAAGTTTCTAATAAAACAATATTATTCTTTTGAAACTTCAAAAATACTTTGCATCCAAATAGAAAGTAAGGCCTTGTTTGGGTGTTGGTTTCTAAAAATCATTATATTCATAAATTATGGTTTTAAAAACAGTCAGTAAATACTATAGTATTTAAAAACTAAAGTTTTATTCAGTTTCAAGGTAAATAGTGACATGTTTGGGTACTTAAGTATGTTTACAGTATTAACATGGAATAGCACTAGCTTGGTAGAGTGATCATATCAAATCAAATTAGTGATCAGTGTTGCAGAGACCATGCAAAAGCCCCTGCGCGCATGCAGGCATGCAGCTGTTCACAGCGGTAGACTTTGCACCTGAAACAATAACCCACTCAAATGTCTTCCTTAATATTAGGATCTTTTAACTCTTTTATGTACACCCTACCTCCAGCTAAATAAATCAAGACCATATGAGGAATAAAATATACTTACTAATTAAAAATAATTGATGTCGCCGTTGACTTTGAATATCAATTTTGACTTTTGTTTTATTAAAAAAAATTTAATAAATATTATATATTTTATTATAATTTGATTTATTATTACATTTATTTGAATCACAACTTAAAATTTTACTCCTACATATTTGAGATAATTTTTTAATAAGATAAATGATCAAAGCTGATGTTTGAAGTCAACAACGAAGAACTGAGGAATTATCTGTAACCACAGAATTGGCGAGAGCGCGTGGCACAGAGGGAAAAGTGAGCACGTGACGGAAAGAGTAGGGCACGTCGTTCTCTGTTTAGAAAAAAGAGGTGTAGGGTGGAGTTTTCAAAACTCTAAAAAAAGCTTCTTTGGAATGCAGGATTTTCGTAAGAATTGAGCAAAAATTTCACAGAAATCAGTTTAATTTTACAAAAAAAAACGCAGGAATAGAAAAAATTTCCTTCAATGAAAAGGAGACCTAAGGTTTTGAGAACACTATATTTTTCAAAATTGTAGAATTAGTTGCATCCAAACACCTTCTTGAATATTAAAACCATAGTATTTTCCAAAACTGTGATATTCTACTAAAACTTTAAAAAAACTTTGTACCGAAACATGCCCTAAGTGTTCTAGTCATCCATGCCCTACGGTTTACTGTGGGTGACAATAACAGGGTTGAAAATTAGTGACCTCTTTAGTACAATAAATAATTAGTTTTTTAAATAATAATATATTTTAAAAAGTTAGTTTATTTGGTCCTTGAGGAGATTCACCTCTTAACATAAGTGTAACAGTCCAAGTTGAAATATCTAAATTGAGAATCATTCTCAAGTTCAAAGTGAAAATTTCATACAAAGGCATCTCAAAATAAATCAAATAAATGTTTGAATAACTTCTTCATTGCGCTGCAGCGTGGACCTCATTGTTAAGAATTCTTTAGTGGAATGTGAAGAGGATGGGCTCATACCATGGGGGTTACCTATTACTCTCTATATATTGAAATCATTTGTGTACTTACAAATATGATGAAATAAGAATTGGTTCCACCATATCTATATGTCTCTCCTATGTTCTGTGCTTGGGTGATTGGGGAACGGGACGATCTTCATCAACCTCTCACACCTAACTTGCTATTGGGAGGGGCGGGAACCGGAGCGGAATCTGAGACTACGATCATTTCTAACACGTTATCAGCACCTTTGCTCTACCAATCGGTAAGTCATTCTAAATTAGATGAAATAAGAATTGGTTCCACCATATCCAATATGTCTATCTTATATTATTTGTTTGGGTGATTGAGGAACGGGACGATCTTCTTCAACCTCTCGCGCCTAACTTACTATTGAGAGGGACGGGAATCGGAGCGGAATTCGGGACTACGATCATTTCTAATACGTTATCAGCACTTTTGCTCTACAAATCATGAATAAGTGTTATATTCCAATGGAGGCTGAAGAAAAACCTTGCTTCATTGATAGTTGTGCCATGAATACAGTACTTAGAGAGACGAAGTATTTTTAGACACTGCAAAAAAAGACTGAAACACTTATAACGATTGCCCGAAGCAATGGCCGCATTATTGGCTCCGGTCGAGCCGTTGTGGTCCTCCCAAATAATACTAGAATCTTCATTGAAGAAGCTTTTCTATATTCGAGAGCTGAACCTACTCTCATTACTTTTAAAGATATTACCTTTAAAGATATCCGACGTAGTGGCTATCATATTACAACTGCATGTGAAGGCATGGTTGAATTCTTGTACATCACACAGTCGGATAATAATAAAACAAAAGTAGTTGAAAAAACACTTGGCACCGCCTCTGCAATATACTATACAACAATTAAAGCCCCTCAAGAATATGTTACGATGCCTACAAGTTTTAGAAACCTAGAATCCTTTAAAATATGGCATGAAAGGCTAGGTCATCCTGTATTAATAATGATACAAAAAATTATAAAAAGATCTGCTGGTCATGGAATTAAAAATATACATATTCCTCAGCAAAAGGATTTTTTCTGCACATCGTGTGCAAAAGGAAAGCTCATTACCAAGCCATCTCACCTAAAGTTGAAGGCTGAACCCTTGGGTTTCCTGGAGAGAATTCAAGGTGATATATGTGGTTCGATAAATTCTTTGTCTGGACCATTCAGATATTTCATGGTACTTATAGATGCCTCTACAAAGTGGAGCCACGTATGCCTGTTTTCTACGCGGAATCATGCATTCTCTAAATTTATTTCCTAGATTATTCATTTGAGGGCTAGTTTTTCAGAAAGCCGCATTAAGTTAATTCGAATGGATAATGCTGTAGAGTTTACCTCAAAAGCATTTAATGACTATTGTCTTGCCCCGGGAATAAAGGTTGAGCATTCTGTACCTCATGTTCATACTCAAAATGGGCTAGCTGTGTCTCTTATCAAAAGAATAAAATTAATTGCCAGACCACTTTTACAAGATAGCAAACTACCCACCAGTTGTTGAGGACATGCAGTACTACACGCTGCCGCATTAATCCAATATAGACCAACTGCATATCACTCTGCTTCCCCTTTCGAGCTAACACGTGGACAAGAACCTGTGATTTCTCATCTGCGAAAATTTGGTTGCGTTGTTTACGTGTCGATATCACCACCCCCGCATACAGTTATGGGACCTCACCGGAAGTTGCGGATTTATGTTGGTTATGAAACTCCATCCATAATCTAATATTTAGAGCCTAAAACGAGAGATTTGTTTATGGCTCGTTACACTGATAGTGTCTTTGATGAAGACCATTTTCCGGCATTAGGGGGAGGATTGTACCTAAATTCAAAAGAATGCCGTAAAATAGAATGGTGTGCAAGTGGCATCCATTCACTTGATCCACGTACAAAAGATGTTGAACTTGAAGTTCAAAGAATAATAAACCTGCAACATTTAGCGAATAATTTACCTGATGCTTTTACTGATATAAGAGGAGTGTCAAAATCGCATATCCCTGCAGGCTAATGCACCGGAGTGAGTAGAGATACCCCTGGAGGGTGTGAACTCTCAAGTCTCCAATTCTATGAAAAGGGGGAGATATCCGGAGGATTCGGTATATGCTAAGCAGAGATGTCCGCAAAGGCAAAATACCAAAGAACATGCATTTCACTCCCATTCGGTTGTCTCAGAAGTGACACACCCTGAAGGTGAAGGCCCTAGTGCACAAGTGCGCACAATTTAGAGCATCGGGGCATCGGAACATCCAGACTCGAGTATTTTGGGAAATCAAGAAGAGCTAGATAAGTTAAATAAAATTGCCACAAATTATGGTGAAACGGGAGAATTAGTTAATAGAAAGACTACACTTGTCGACATACATTTCGTCTCTAAAATTGCTGATACGATTGATGAGGATCCTGAACCAAAGTCCATGGCTGAATGTCGAAAGCGCCCAGATTGGGTCAAATGAAAAGAGGCAATAGAGACGGAATTGTGCTCGCCTAATAAGAGGCAAGTATTCGGCCCGTAGCACTTACACCCCCCAAAGTATTCCCTGTAAGATACAAATGGGTTTTCGTTTGAAAGAGGGATGAAAATAATGTGGTGGTGAGATATAAAGCGCGGCTTGTAGCACAAGGGTTCACGCAGAAACCCGGCATCGATTATGATGAAACATATTCTCCTATAATGAGTGGCATAACGTTCCAATACTTAATATCTATGGTTGCCGGCTTAAATCGTAAGATGCAGTTAATAGATGTTGTGACCGCGTACTTGTATGGGTCATTGGATTCGGATATATATATACGAAAGTCTCAGATGGATTTAAAATTCTGGATCCAAATAAAGCAAATCGCAACATGTGCGGGTGTTAAATTGCAGAGGTCACTGTATGGGCTAAAACAATCTGGTCAGATGCGGTGCAACCGGTTAAGTGAATTCCTCTTAAAGAAGGGTTATGTAAATAATGAGGATTGTCCTTGTGTGTTTATAAGAAAATCCCAGAATGGATTTTGTATCATTTCAGTCTATGTTGATGACCTAAATATCATAGACTATGACGAGGACATTAAGTAGGCAAATACCTACCTTAAGATGGAGTTTGAAATGAAAGATTTAGGTAAAACATGATTTTTCTTAGGCCTGCAGATCGAGCATCTCCCTGAAGAAATTCTTGTACGCCAGTCAACCTACACAAAGAAGGTCCTCGAGAGATTTAATATGATAAAAGCTCATCCATTGAAAACTCCCATGGTCGTAAGGTCTCTTGATAAGGATAAAGATCCGTTTAGACCTAAAGATGAAAATGAAGAAATCTTAGGACCAGAAGTTCCTTATCTTAATGCCATTGGAGCACTAATGTACTTAGCGAATTGCACTAGACCAAACATTGCATTTGTAGTGAATTATTGCACTAGACCAGACATTGAATTTGTAGTGAATTTACTTGCTAGATACCTTAAAGGTACTCGAGATTTTTGATTATTTTTTTCCAAAAATTCAAAGTCAAACCATGGTAGGATATGGAGATGCTGGATATCCTGCATAAAGCAAGATCTCAGACTGGTTTTGTTTTCTCTGTGGTGGTGCAGCCATATCATAGCGATCGTGTAAACAGACTTTAGTAGCAACATCTACAAATCATTAACAGATAATTGCACTATATGAAGCCGCACGTGAATGTACATGGCTACGACGGATGATAAACTATATCTAGAAGTCATGAGGTCTTGAAACCGTCAAAACCTCCACCATTATCTATGAGGATAATGCAGCATGTGTTGCACAAATGAAAATAGGCTATATCAAAACTAATATGACTAAACATATAGCCCCCAAGTTCTTCTACGCTCACGAACTCTAGAAGCAAGGTGAGGTAAATATTTTACAAACAAAATCATATGAAAATCTAGCAGATTTATTCACTAAGTCTCTTCCTGCAACTATATTTTATAAATGTATTCAAGTAATTGGTATGAAACATTTGAGAGAAGTGCTGGGTTCAGAGGAGAACTCCTGAAGATCATAAATATTATAATCTTGAAGATTATAACCCGTCCAGAAGACGTTGTTGTACTCTTTTTTTCTAGTGAGTTTTCATGAAGTTTTTCATATAAGGTTTTTAATGAGGCAACAAGTGCAATACATCAAACGGCAATCATGTACTCTTTCTCCACATTTTTCCCACAGGTTTTTTGGAGTTTTAATGAGGCATGAGTTGATCGTGGTATTCGCCCAAAGGGAGTGTTAAGAATTTCTTAATGGAATGTGAAGAGATAATGGGCTCATACCAAAGGTCATGGAGTTAGCTATTACTCTCTATATATTGGAATCATTTGTGTACTTACAAAGATGATGAAATAAGAATTGGTTCCACCATATACAATATATCTCTCCTACGTTCTTTGCTTGGTGATTGGGGAACGGGACGATGTTCATCAACCTCTCACGCCTAACTTGCTATTGAGAGGGATGAGAACCGAAGCGGAATCCGAGACTACGATCGTTTCTAACACTCATTTCCCTCTCTTCCCCAGCATCAGCCCAGCCTGTACGCTACAGCAACCGTCTTCCAGACTTCCTCCCAATAGAATGAGATCTTTTAATCAATAACAAAAATTTTATTAAATTTATAAAACAAAAAAAGCAATTTATTTTTTATAAAAATAGCAGCCTATATCATCCTAGAAGAGCAATAGGACACCTGTATGCACATAAACAGATGACACCCTCACCTATATAATTAAGTAGCAGCATGCACGAGAAAATATGCGCTGGTCCTCGGTCTACCGCTCACTAAAATGGGCCATGGGCTGTGTTGGGCTGCTGTCCCATATAAGAATAAACTGGTAGAAAAACAGAAGAATCTTATTATAAAACGGGACTGCAGTAAAAAGGTGGGAAAAATTCTTAACTGTTTTCAATCTTGTATACTATTTTATTTTTCCTATTTTTGTTCCATTTCTGTTTATTAGTTTTGAAAAAAAAACAATTAAAAAAATTATATAATACGGTATACGAAAGTTGGTCGGAACGGGCCATCTCATTTTCCTTAGCCCAAGGTGATGATCGATTGATTTAACTTAGTCATGATTTTGTGGCTCACATATGCGTTTCAGTTTCGCATAACCCACACGTTAGTGATGAACGCACCAATAACTTTTAAGTCAGCGAATCCATATTCTCCTGCCCAACTATCATCAGTGAAACTAGGCACTCATGCATTAGCATTAGGAACACGAATCGACTAATTTAAGCTCAATTGTGACTTTGCTGCTCACTTTTAGATCTGAGTAAAAATAATAGTTAGCGTAGCCGTGCCCATTGGCCATGCGCTGGCCACTGAAATAAGCATAAAATTGAAAACTAACATGATGCTAAGTGTAAAATCAACGAGATTAATGTAACACACGTAGAGATGCAAGTGGTTACTCAATGGGTATTGTGAGTCAAATATCTAGCAATATAAGATAGAAGAAAATTAGAGAAAAAAGTTAGTTTATTTTAAAAAATTTGAAAAATTAGAGAAAAAACTTAGTTTAGTTTAAAAAAATTTGAGCCGACCCACCGACCAAAAAATAAAAAACATACATCCCTAAACACACGCGCTCTCGCACGGCCTGTCCGGCTTGTGGCCTGGCCGCCGCGTAGCCACCCCGCATGCCTCATGCGGTCATGCCTGCATCCAACCCCTTATCTGATGCTTAACTACTATTGGGCATTTCGTCGAAAACTTGCTCTGCGAACGTTAGGAACATCAAGAACACTGTGCACTCCACCCTCCAGAGGCCTCTCCGCTGGGCGCGGATCCGCTGCCGAGACCCAATGGAACTCCGAGATCCGGCGCCGCCTCGACTCCGGCCACCCGGCAGAGGCAGTCTCCGCCTTCACCGCCATGCTGCGGGCGGGCGTCCGTCCGGACACCTTCACGCTCCCGCTCCTCAACCGAGCCGCAGCGTCCCTCCCCGGCCGCTCCGTCGGCCTCGTCGGTGCTGCACACTCGGTCGGCATCCGGGCCGGTCTTGGCGCCGACATCTATTTCTGCAACACGCTGGTGGAAGCCTACGCGCGGCTAGAGATATTGGAGCACGCAAGGCAGGTGTTCGACGAAATGCGCACGCGGGACGTCGTTTCTTGGACAACGCTGATGTCCGCGTATGCCGCTGCGGGGCAAACACAGGTGGGGTCTCGTCTGGTGTCTGACATGAGGATCGATAGATGCGAACCAAGCGAGGTGACTCTAGCAGTGATACTCCGGGTGTGCACGGCACAGATGGACCTTGCCGGCGGGAGGCAGGTGCACTGTTACGCAGTGAAGAGCGGGTTGAGCCATGATGTGCTTGTTCTCAACTCGATTTTGACGCACATGAGCAGGACCTCTGGCCTGGATAATGCTGTGAGGCTGTTTGACGAATCCCCGAGAAGAGAAGTGGTTTCATGGAATATTATCATCTCAGAGTATTCTTCAGAGGGCAATGTTGATAACGTTGTTGATATGTACGAAAGAATGATAAGAGAGGAAGTGTGTCCAAGCTGCGAGACTTTGTCTGCTGTTATTACTGCATTTACCAGGTCTAGGTGTCTTGAACAAGGAAAAAAGCTGCATTGCTTTGGATTAAAGAGCGGACTCATTGATACAGTCCTAGCAGTTTCGCTTATAGACTTTTACGTGAAATGTGGTGATATAGCATCATCGAAAAAATTATTTGAGGAATTCAAGTGGAAAAGCAGATGTATATGGTCAGCAATGATATGGGCCTTTCTCTATCATGGACAGTTCTTAGATGTCATCAATATGTCTAGGAGAATGATGGAGTCGTCGCTTGTTCTAACCATGGACGTGCTGCAGGGACTAGTCGTCAGTTGCACAGAGTTGGGTGCCTTACGATTTGGTAAGGCGATTCACGGGTACATTATAAGAAACAATAATGGCCCAGAATCTGGTAATAGTGCTTTGGAAACATCCCTTGTCAAATTCTATGCTAAATGTGGGAATATTTGTGCAGCAGAAAGGTGTTTCAACTGTATCCATCAGAAAGATATTGTCTCATGGAGTTCAATGATCGAAGCATGCTCAAGCCATGGCTATGGCAGGGAAGCTGTGGAATTGTTCAATCAGATGCTGGAGGAAGGAATAAGACCGAATGGAGTGACCTTCCTGAGCCTTCTCTCAGCATGTAGTCACTCGGGTCTGGTTAGTGAAGCTCGTGAGTTGTTTGATTGCATGGAAATAAAATTCGGTGTCTTGCCAGAGCTAGAACACTACACTTGCATGGTGGACATTCTTGGCCGGGCAGGTAATCTCGAAGAAGCTGTGCAAGTGATTAACGACATGAAGGTTAAGCCGGACGGCAGAATTTGGGGTGCTCTCCTTGCATCATGCAAAACACACTCGAACTCCAAGCTTGCAGATTTTGCCGCTCAGAAACTTATGGAGTTGGAACCAGATAATCTTGGCTACCATGTGGTGTTCAGCAATGTTCAGGCAGGTGGTGGTAGATGGGGTAATGTGGAACATATTAGAAGATCCATGGTGGAGATGAACATGCAGAAATCCCCTGCTTGGAGTTGTGTTGCTGATATTGGCAGCTCTTAAAATTTCCACCAACAGAAGAGGTTAAATGCCTGATTCTCAAGAGATTAAGTTGTTGTCACATCTTACTATGCCCTGGATTCAGTTTGTCGGCAGTCAACTGCCTGCGCAGTCGAGGCTGACACATGGGCCAGGAGTGGGCTGGCGATGTGAGTGGCACACGTTAGCCAGTGACTGCCGAGGATTTTAGTCCCTATGCCCTGGCACGTACTGACAGATTTTCTTTTCCTCCATCTATATTATACGTACAGTGCAAATTACTCAACACATACGGTGTCCTTGACAGCCTTGCTTTGTTATAAGTGATATTTCTGTTTCCAGTTGACATGTTTGTAAGGGCGGCATTAGTATGAAATTATTGGAACTTCATTGTATAGAAAAGAAGTAAACTGCCAAGATTGCAGTGCAAGTTGATGCTCCTGTTATGAATGTGAAAGTGGAGTGAAATCTGGATATGAAGGTTCAAGTGGCGTTCCTATCTGCTAAATCAAGTGCCCAAGTTTTGTTGCAAGATTTTCTTTGTCATAGTCAGCATTTTGTTAATAGGCAAACATGAATCTGATGTTGATTCACAAGTCACTTCTGTGTTCTCAGATATCGTATATTCTTCAGAGCTATTATTTATGCATTTGTTGTACTGTGAACATGCATTTGAAAATTTAAATTAAGATATATATTGCAGCTAGAAACACAAAAAAGTGAAACAGTAACGAAGGCACTGCTACCTTGCTTGTTGAGTTGATCTTTCCTTGCTTGATCCCCATATTCACCACGGGAATCCTCGATAGTCCCAGTATTGCTCCAGTTTTTCAGTTCGATCTACGGTTTTGACACCTTTTACCTATTTTAATGCCGTTCATACTCAAGTCTACTACTACTGAGAAGACCCCCGGCGTGTCAGTTTAATGCTACCCTATCACAGTGACGACCGGGTTCTCGTTGTCCAGTGCCAGATCCCTGTGGAGGCGGTGCTTTAGTCAATTGTGCCGATATTTTAATAAGTGAGTACAAGTGCTCACCGGTCACCATGTCTCCAGCTTCAGCTGATGATGGAGTAGCTGCTGATCTTAGTTGCCACTGTGCCAAGGATCCAAGTCCTCTCAAGTGGAGGACAAAATTCAAACATGTTACAGTAATCAAAATTAAACGTTACAGTAATCAAAATTAGAATAGAGTTTAAACCATTCGTTCTAGAATTAACGCACCAGATTTATCGTTATAGTAACGTAAATTGTGCTCGATAAACAAAATTTTCTGCAGCAGTGTTCATTTAAAATAATTTCTACTGCAACGTTAATGTAAAGCACTGCAGCATTATTCACAAATTACTCTAGCAAATGCTGCAGTACCCTGAATTTTATCCTCTCATTGAGAGGACCTGGATCCGGTTTAGAGGCGGTTGTCACAGCGATGAGCGGTCCATGCGGGCGACGGCGCGAGGGAGCACGGAGCTACGATGTGATCGAGGTCTTCAGAAGCCACGCGCACCTGGTCCACCGGCAATGGAATCTGTTGTTGGGGCTGTGATGTGTCAGTGGTCGGCGGCGTGGATGCGAAGCACTGGATGAGAACGTTGGCTATGCACCAATGGCACCATCCACTGCGTCAGCGACATCGCAGTGCACATCAGCGTGAATATGTAGAGGGAGTTTTACCCTGTTGTTGTTGTTGTTGGCTGTGTGTGTACCTACGTGGATACATTTTCCTGTGTGTATGTCACAAACACATGGTTGCTATTATCATAAACTGATAAAAACCGTCCATGTCCTTTTTTTTCTCTTTTTGAAGATCAGTTCATACCTCCAAATAATTGGTTTTGTTTGTTTAACTCTCTGAACAAAATCTTGGGTTAGATTTACACTATCAAACGGTTCAAGTTAACGCAATTTATACCTCGTTAAGCAAATTGATTTCTCTTTCTACGGTTTGACTTTAAATTTAAAATTTACATCACGGTATGCGATGGTTTCTTTAACATATAAAAACACATAAACATTATTGATGAAATCTGTAAAGTATTTTTTATCTTGTGACATAAACTATAATAAACTCGTTGACCGACAACAAGGACAATGCAAAGACTCATGCTAATTTGATCAGAAACAATTGACTGTTTTTTTCTTGATAGGTACTAGAGGTATCTCCCCCTTCTCAATTAATCTCAGCTGGGCTCACTGTTTTTTCACTGGTCCACAACTTAAAGCACCATAACAAATCTTTTTAGATATCATCGATCCCATGACAACACACAAACACTAAGCTACTTTCTTTGTAATAAAATCTAAATTTTGTTCATTTTAAATAGTAAAAGATAGTACACTTATTCATTCCTGCAGTGAAGTGTAACATGTTACGAAAGAGTATGCTCCATGATTGCGAATGAAATGAACATGCTTTATAATCAAATAGTCACATTCATGAATGCAATAGTTATCCCCAAGCACTGATGTTATTTTTTATGGAGAACCAAGATGAGGAACTTAAAAAATTCTTTGTATGATGTAAATATTAATGATCTAGATAACTTAAATGAACTGAATATGTACATGGCAGAACCATTACTAAAGCATAGTGATCCATTTGATATTTTATTTTGGTGGAGAGAAGATAAAAGAGTATCACATTCTTTCACAAATTGCACGAGATATCATGGCAATACATGTGTCAACAATTGCTTCTGAGTCCGCCTAGTGCTAGTGGTCGTGTCATTGATCCTTACCACACCCATCTTAGTCACGAAATGGTTGAAGCTTTGATATGCACCAAGTACTAGATAGTTGCAGAAAGAAAAAGTGTTATTTTTTACGGATTTTATTTGTATTTCTATATAATGACTTTGTTGCATGCTGATATGTAATGTTTTGACTTTGTGTTTTAAAAAATTTCCAAGAAACTTGCATCAATGACGAGGGATCTTGAGCTCCTAGAGGCCATTGCTGCTCTGACAAAGCATGACAAAAGGGTATGTTACTAATGTTTGGAATTGCTTTTTTAAAATAGTTTGACATAAACAATTAACAATTGTTTGCTAGACTGCCATTACTGTATGAGATAGAAGATGAAATAGATATCCTCAAAAGAAGGTGCAACACTAAATTATCGTTATGTGCTATGGCTGGCTATGCAGAGCTGTAGGTCGGTATTGCATAGTACCATATTCTGTGAACTCTATATAGATGGCATTGCTTGTGTTAGTTTAGTTCAATAATACTTGATTTATTTTTGCAAACTTGAAAGTTATATGCCAATGTATGTTGCCTATGTGTATGATAAGACTCGTTGAATTTGTGTTACAAAGATATATTATCGTTGTTACAGAGATATGTTGTCATTGTTATGATATGTGTATATGTTATTATGGTGGGTTATTATATTATTGTTTCCAATCTAATACCGATTACCAACAGATTTTAGATTCATTTCTGAAACTCTATATTTTATCTGATTCATTTCTGTTTTTATTTTTATCCAGAGTTGAAAATATGAAAATTAGAACTGCCGAGGTACTTCCAAGTCAGTTCATGTTCTGTTTTCAAACCTATCGCTAGCAGGGCTTTGTGCTCAACTAGTGCAGAGTACAAAAAAAAATGATGTTTCATTCCTAAATTGTTGTTGCCCTTGACTTTTAACAAAAAATTAAAATTAATGTTAAAAATTAAAGATGACAACAATTTTGGAAAGGAGAGAGCAGAAGAAAGACCCGCAGGAGGAGCCAAGAGAACTCACTCTAGGCACAAAACCCGAGCCCGAAGCTTGAACCTGAAAAAAATTGAGCCCAAACCTGAAAAATCAGAAATCTGAAATCCGAATAAAATTTTTGGGTAGTAGATCTGAAAAACCGAATTAATTTCGAGCCTAATTGGGTTTGTACCTCATGTACCTGAACCACCCGAAGTATGAATAATGAGAAAATGAGCTTTTTTAACCTACTACAACTCATTATTATTGATCAAATTTTAGGTCTAGTCATCCACACCTTAAGCCAACTAAGCTCATCTCACAAATAATATTAAAAAATATATAAGTCTTTATCTAACATAAAATCATCCATTCTAAACTATAATAATACGGTGTTAGGTGACATAAATTATAACTATAATTTAATGTGACAATGTAAATTCGAATAATTTAGGTTTACTTGAACTCGAAATATCGGGTACCTAAATTGTCAGCAGGTTTAATCTTATCTCGAGTAAAATTTGAGTATCATTTTTTAAAAACCCAAACACTCAAAGCACGGCAGCGCGCTCGCGCGGCCACACAGACCAACGTGATGAGGCCCGCCCCATCGACCACAGCCCTCTGAAAATCAAAAGAAGAGATGCGCTTTTGACTTGTGCTCTCCGGGGCCCACCACGGCCTCACGGGCACACTTGCCGTCTGCTCCGCCAGATCGCCATGCAACGGCGGAAGAGCCTGATCCAGATAATGGCCACAGTGGAGAATTTCGGATTACACCATTTGTAAGCGAAGCCATCTTCAAAATAGCGTTAGTAAAGAGAGCGTCGAGAAAATATCACTACTAAGCAAATTTTTTATCACCCACCTAACATTATCTTTTTTTTCATTCTTTTCTTTTCTTTTCCCATTTTACTAAACACAAACGGACTGTTTTGCCCTTGCCTCCAAATCAATCATTAACAGCTCAGACTGCCGACTACCGCCGTAACCCTAGCCCCTGCGGCGGCGCTCCCACACCGGGATTCTCCGGCGGCCACGCTCCGGCGCACGAGTCGCGGCATCCCAGGAGAGCCCCACTGGCCTAGGCATCGCGCGAGCTCCAGCGTGGGCTCAGGCGGCGCGCGACCTCCAGTGACGGCTGCGGCGCACAGGGCCAGCAGCCTCAGTGCAGTGCGTGAGCTCCCACGTCCCTTGGCTCGGCAAAATGCCAGCAGCCTGCGCGGGGCTCCAAGGTGGCCCAGAGGCGCCTGCGAGAGGAGCAGACGGGAGAATTTTCAATCCTTACCATCAAATACTTATACCTCTCGACTCTTATCACTCAGTCCATTAATCTTTCAATATTTAATACTAAATACGTTTTTCTCTCTAAAATAGGCCATTTTTACATTTCTTTTTTATTTTCTACTCAGTTAACACAAAATATGACCAAAATACCCTTGGATACATTTCATTCACCACGTTAACTCTTTTCTCTCTGTTTTTACAACACGTTCACTCTTTCCTCTATTTTTACATCACAGAACCCTCTCCAATTTTTACAGCATGTATACAATCTTCATAAGAAAAAAACAGCAGAATATATACATCACAAACAACATATAAACACCATCATCCACATGAATAAGACCATTGACACAAACATGAACCAGGTTCGACAAGTGCAAGTTTGAAGCTAATAATTCATACAGGTTCTAGTAAGTTCGAAACTAATACAAGTGCTCAAATATCATTCAAATGAGGACATCTCTAATTAATTAGGATTACAAAAACTTTCAGCCACATTCTGCATCAACAAAAGCATAAAACAAAGCATCTAGAATCACTTTTTTCCCTTTCTTGGAGTAATCTTCTTAGCTGTCTTTATGCCACGCTTCAAAGGAGTGGTCATTTCTTGACTTTCACCTTCTCCACCAGAAAATGATAATGCCAATTGCCTTCAATAAAGTGAGAATATGTCAAATGTCATATACCCAATTGAATTCAATGAAATGATTTTTTCTACCTTCTTGTCACTGGTCCAGGGCTAATACTATTTTTCCTCACAGGTCTGTTCATTTCTTGAGATTTGTTTCCTTCAACATGGATTGATAATGCTATCTGGCTGTAATAAATAAGAGAATAGGTCAGCTAATATAATTAGTGTCTCAAATAAAATGTTATTTCTTACCTCCTTGTGACAGGTCCAGGACTGGTTGTTAACTCATTTGCTACACCTTTTTGCCTTTTGTGTGTAGAAGTGTGTTCTGCTGCTTTTCCTGATCCTAACGGTCTCCCTTGCTTGGCTCGACTTTTTCTGTACAAGAACAATAATTCAGACCAGCAGTTTAAAGTTTAGAAAATGGTAGATTATGATATTTTTTACCTTTTCTTTGTACCATTACAGCTGCACTTTGATGATGTTTCTCTATGACCTCTTTCTCCACACCTCTTGCCAGTAACCTGCCACTTGCCTTTGACGTCTTTTCTAGAGCTTTCTCCTTTTTCTAAACATCCTTTCATGCGGTTCTTCCATTGTCTGCCAATCTTTTTTGCAAAGGAGGTAGCAACTTAAACCCAAGATTAAGTTTCGGCCATTGGGACTTATCAGTTAGTGGTTGAATAACACCTTCATATGCTGCCTTAAAATAATGCACCGAATAGTAAGGATGCAAATAATCATCCATTTTGTGATTTCTAATTGTCACTATAAGTGCCAATGCGTGTGAGCATGGTTTTCCCGACACTTGACACTCTCTATATGAGCATGTGTGATTCTCAAGATGCACCACGTGTCTAAGTAGCTCATGATCAGCAGTTATTTCAGTCACTTGTGCTGTCACCCTATTCCCTTCAGTAGCTTTCAAGTGTGTTAGGCACCTAGTCATCATATTGAGTTGTTTAACAACAGCTGGGAGCATATGTCCTTAAAGTTGCTCACCTATCTTCCTTCTCTTTGCATACAGTTCCATGAACTTTGTTCTTAGAGTGTCCGCAAGCTCACAAATTGGGAGGTCCTTAATATCTTTCACCCATTTATTCCATGATTCTGCAAGATTATTGGTGATAAAATCACATTTTATATCTTCTGAGAATTCACTCCGTGACCAAAATCCCTTGTGATGCTGTTTGAGATATGCTTTAACCCCAGGATCTGCCTCATAAACCTTGTTCATATGATACTCATATCTATCAGGCAAGTAAGTCCTAGCTGCAGGATACATGTTCCCAAACACCGGCCCTCGATACGTCTTTATGAAATTCTGCATCAAGTGCCAAAAACACTCCCTATGCTCTGCCCAAGGGAATACCTTCTTTACAGCTGCAGCAAGTCCTTTACAAGCATCAGAGCTGATTGCCAAACAAGGTACAAGACCTATCGCCTTATGCAATTGTTCTATAAACCAAGTCTAATTGTCAACAGTCTCAGATTGAAAGAACCCAAAAGCAAAGGGATACATCCAATTATGTCGATCTATACCTGTGGCTGAAGCAAGCTGCCCATTCCACCTTCCATTAAGTGCTGTTGAGTCAATGCTCATATATGGCCTATAACCATTTACAAAACCATCAATGCTAGGCTTGAAGCAACAAAAGAATCTATGGAAATAGACGCCATCCTCCTCCTCTTGTACATCTATCTCAACAACACTTTCGGGCATTCTCAAATCAACCTCTGCCTTGAACCTATACAAGTCCGCAAAACTTTCTTCCCATGATCCAAACAATTTTTCTGCTGCCTTTTGTCGACCAAGCCATACAGTTGAGTATCCTAACTTCACATTATATTTATCTTCTAGCGCTTCTTGTAGTTTTTTTGCACCCATATTTGAATCCTTCTTCAAAAATGGGACTGCCTTCTCAGCTATCCAATGGTATGTTGTCATCCTAGTCTTGATTCTGCCAGTTGAAGCACATAAATGATCAAAATTATTCATAGTAACCTGCAGCATATAAGAGGTGTTAGAAATATGAAACTAAAAATTGTTAGCAACATGAAAGGTAAGAGTTAGTAACATGACTAGTTAAGAGTTAGTAACATGAAAGTAAAAAGTCAGTACCCTGACGGACTTTTCATCATGCATTAACCTTGCCACAATAGCCCATGGACAGCCCTCAGCTATGCAATAACCTCTAAACCTCCCTGTATCAGAACTCTGTGTTCCTAACTCAAATTGGCCTTTGATAGCATGTTGCCTCACTGCAGCCCGGAACTCATTCATGGTTGCATACGAGCTGCCAACTTCCATTGGAGGATCCTCCTTGTCATAAGAGATAGCATCTTCACCCGGAATTCTATCATTGACAGTGATAGTGCAGCAGAACTGTCACCTGCAGCTATACCTTCATCTACCCCTTTCAGGAACAGGCCTATCTTTTTCTTTATCTACTCGCTCATTGTCAGCTTGAAGTCCCATCTGTGCATACACATTATCTTCGGAGATCACAGGTACTACAGAGCCAATCTGATCTTTAAGAATCGGAATAATCTCAAGAGCATCCCAATCAACAAGTGTGTCAACATGTGAAGCTACATTAGGCATACCTGAGTTACTACCAACGATCGGATTAAGTTTGTCTACCACATCAATAAACAAGAATAATCTTCTATCAACACAGCCCTCATAAAATGCATACAACGCAGAATCATCCTCCAACCCAATTTCCTGACCGGTGCTCCTGTCAAATGCGGACACATGTGCCTCTCGGTTGCTGCCCCACATCACTCGAGCAGCAAGATCATTTTGCAAACTAGCAAGTGAATATCGCTGAGAATTGACTATCCATTCAACATATTTGCTTGGTACATGAACATAACTGCCGTTATCAAATTTAGCCATGAACTGACTAAACTGAACGCACACTGTAAATTCTACATCAGCAGCAATCCTAACGAAAAAATAATTAGTTAGCATGTTCTTACACTTACGGTTTCCTATCCGTTCCTTGTCAATCTCAATGCAAGTAAATGATTAGAGAGTACAAGTAACTGAAGCCTTACTCATCGAAGTCAGCCATAGTTGGCAAGCGTGCAAGCTAGCTGACCTGCAGTCGCCAGCACATGCCTCTGCGTCACGCACGTAGCCGTGCTTGCCCACACGCTGCGCTCGCTCGCAC